>LUCH01003785.1:13351-37664 GCA_013368495.1 Paragonimus heterotremus
CGTGAGAAGTAATCATGACAGCACACTGCTCCAGCGTCGGATTTTGTTATAACGAGCGTCGAGTTAAAACAAGTTGTTTAAGTGCGTCACGCGTCGAAACAAACGAGCTACTGGCGAGGTGGAGCCGACCAATGGGAAAGCTGAAGCGACAGCACCAAGTGTATTTCTTCCTTTTACTGATACGTCTTGTCTATAAAATAACTAATAGAAACACAATAAATCGAGATTTGCTTTGTGCCACGAAGACTAGTTTTTGCTTTCGTTCCGGGAGGCCGCGATTTACAACAGTGTATAGTAAACAAACTGAGCTCATCAATATTCGGACTGGGACGTCAATGTCTTATGCATTGCACCCTCGGGTAAGGTTGGTTTCTCACTTAACAGTGACGGGCTCCAGATAAGGTCTCCAAGGAAAACCCTGTTTCTTGTTGTCCACAAGGCAGATGGTTCAGTCAGAAGCTCCAGACGGAGTCCCTTAAATCGACTTGAAATCTTCCCGTGGTCTCAGAACGCTGTCTTTTGTGACTTGGAGTGTGCGTAGGCTGCCCCATCAATGAGGCGCCGGACGGTCAGACCGCCGCATCACACGGATAACGAATAAACTCTAACACATTGATCTTGCAACCTTGAATGCAACAATGCTTGTGGACCGATACAGCATCCCGAAGGCAGACAGTGATTACACCTTCTAATGTATGGGTTATCTAGAGAAGGTGCTCTAGAGAACGGTGTCTGTTTTGCAGTGGCTGACAGCAAAAGCTAGCCAATGATAGACGAACCGCGTGGCGCTACCTCTTTAATCATGTTCATGCGCACCTTCCATCGAAGTAAGTCTCCTGCACTGATGACACAGAAGACCAGTTCTATGACCAGCTCTCAGTCACACTACGCTCAACATCGGTGAGTGGCCGACTGATTATTCTTAACGACTTTAATCAGTAGACTGAGTGCGACGCAGAAATCTGACCAAGAATCCTCGGAACCCACGGTACTGTTTAGATTAATGACATCAGTGGCCATCTGCTTCACCTGTGTGTCACTTCTGAGTTGGTTGTAACAAATTCCCAATTTTTACTGAATGCAAACGACAAAACAAAGTGAATCCATTCACGAAACAGCCAACACTATTTGCTTGATTACGTGATCGTGTAAATGTATGACATTCACGAATTATATATCGCACGAGTAATGCGCGGGATTGAGTGCAGCAATGATCAAGACCAAACTGTCAATTTTACGTTCATTGTAGGTCCTCCGGACACCGACGAAAGCTAAATGTTAAAAGACCGGAAAACTCAAGGACAAAAACTATTCTCCAACGTTCAGTCTCTGTTTGTGTTTAGGGCGCTTCCATATGGGCGGTATGTGGCAATATCTCATGGAGTAGGTCTCGACAGCAGTCATAGGTACAATTTCTTTTTCAATATTAGGAACGTCTGAAATGGTTCAGCAACAACGATACAGTTATCTCACCACTGATATTAAAGAAGGAAGAAGCCCTCGATATTTTCACCTTGAGGCCATTCAATAAGAACAGCAGGACAGTTCGTAGCGCTCAAGATCAACTCGTTCAACGGATACTGGGAATTAAGGACGACTGATGGGAAAAGCATGATGGGCTGATGCAAGGCCATACTGACAGTTTACAGCACAAAGAGTTCTTTGGTTCATTTAAAACGATGTTCGTTTGTCCGTTCAGTCTGATAAAGTCCTAACGAACGAATATAGTACAAACGTATTGGCATCTTACTAAACTGACCTGTCACCACTGACTGGATGACCACGAATGACCTACCACATTAAATCACCAAAGGTACCCTTATTCTCGACCAGGACTTGGTTGAGATTCAAGGAGTCATTGGACAACCGTGAGAAAAGGAGAGATGCGGAGGAAGATGGGTTACCTGAAGAAGTTTTGAAACATGATGGTCCAACTTTGAATCTTGCCTATTACAGCTAGTTCGCTCTATCTTGGGACAGAAAATAATCTCTTCGTGTCTTCAATGAAAGGTGATGGGAACAAGCAGAGCTCGGGACGTTACCGGATAATTAGTCTGCCAAGATGTGTTGGAAAGTTTCTATCAAGGATTGGCTTACTACAGGAATATTGGTCGTCTGTGTATTATTCAAAACAGTTGGTAAATATGTGGTATTCTTCAAAAGGTTTGATTGCATCTGCTGCCAGTTTTAATAGCAAGAATCAGGCATCATTATCTTATTCATTGTGCCTTAGGATTCACAAACCCCACACCATCAAGTGAGTCAGAGTCTTGAGCCAGTAACTGCGAATGTAATCCCCCAAGAAACATCTACCTTCTGCTGTCTCGTTAGCCAGACTTCTGATTCAGATCTCCCGGGTGGTGTCCCTCAAGTTAATCCCTCTAAGCCACTCAACTAGCCAAGAAATATCAGAAATTACGGTCTGCTGGCTACCGACATTATTCAATCATTGCCGATTTCCAGCTACATTTTGTTCCGTTTCTTTACTCTTTCTTTAGTTTTGGGTGATAAATTTTATTGTTAGGGCCATACTTCTCTTCCGACACCATATGATTCCCCGTTTTGTTCTGGCAATTGAGACATTCATCGTTTCCCATTGGATTAGAGGTCGCGTTGCACTTTATTGCTTCGCAGCCCCCTGATTGTTCATTTGTTTACCA
Organism: Paragonimus heterotremus; assembly: GCA_013368495.1. Classification (NCBI taxonomy): domain Eukaryota; kingdom Metazoa; phylum Platyhelminthes; class Trematoda; order Plagiorchiida; family Troglotrematidae; genus Paragonimus; species Paragonimus heterotremus. The sequence goes on from LUCH01003785.1 coordinate 16,012, forward strand.
CCTATCATACTTGCCTGGGAGAGCCATTTATGTCGGGTTCTGTAGTCATTTTTACTGTGACCACAGACGTGAGCAGTTGTGTCCGTTTCTTCTCTGCCGTGAGTCTGGAGGTTCCAAACAAGGGATATGTGATTACTGAGTGAAGAGTTTGTGTGGATACGATAGAAATTCTAACACCATGACAACCGGTAAACAGTGATGTTTTCAAGTTTTTTTAATCTCCCATAGGTAGCTCAGTAATCTTTCACGGTGACTACGCTCTCAAATCTAGGATGTGCTTTTGCTTCTCCTAAGAAACGTCAGGCTACACTTCTGTTGTAATAAGTGTGAACGATCACACAATACCACCCGTCAGTAGTCTGGTGGAGGCATGTATTTAGGTACTGAAATAACTGGGGGGAAATATAAGGAACATTGCAGTGCACTCCGGCACGAAATGGTGTTTTCCACACATGAACCTGGCATTAACAACCGTGTTGTCTCGGGATTACTGTTATCTGCAAATGAGCGTTTTTGTTTTGGGGTGGTATTGAAATATATATCTCGCGTGTTATTTCTTCCAGTAAATTGTCATTGCGCCGTCTGTGTTCGAACATCAAGAGGATTACAATGAACTGCTTTTTTTGCTTCACAAAATAAAGATAAGGCCGAAGAGCTGAACACCATGGCTGGACAGTTACCTACCATGTCAACGTATGCATGAATACTACTGTGGACCACTTCTTGGTAACAATTACATTCGGATGTTGATTGACTCATACTCACGGTATCCAGAAGTATGTAGTACAACCTCATCTTCTACATCATTTACCATGCAAGTATTTCGTAAACGTTTCGACCGGAAAGGAATTCCGTAGGTCTTGGTGACGGACAACGGATCACAATTTTGTTCCACTGAAGTGAAACTTTGGCTAGACAGAATCGGGTGCTGTCTTCGGCGAACGGCGTCTCGTCATCCATGTTCCAACGGTGCCGCACAAAATCTGATGGAAACGCACAATTCGAACGACCTAAACCGATTGGCTCTATCATCCCTCGTCTACACAGTCTACCCAAGATCCATAAGCCGAATCATCCACTGAGGCCTGTTCTTGAAATATTCAATTCCCCTTACCACTCAACGGCAAAACGGTTAACCTATTCGCCAGCAACTGTGTCCACACAGCCTACGAGACACGTTCGATTTTGTTAATGACATAGAGAATGTTAATACACATAGTCAGTACATGTGTTTGCTAGACGTCTGCCTGCTATTCATAAATGTCACTCTGTTTGAGACTGTCAGTTTCATTTGTGAACATATCGACCAGTCGAACACTCAGTTCAGTTTACCGACACCATGTTGAAGGAACTGCTTCTACGATATACTCGCAACGTTCACTTTACATTTAACAACGAACTCTATCGTCAGACTGATGGGGTAGCAATGGGGTCCCATCGGGTCCACTTGTAGCGGATATTTTCATGGGCAAGCTTGAACGTCAACAACTGAACCAGTCCTTTAGCAATTTGTGCCTCTACCAACGATACTTAGACGATATCATCGTTCTACTGAAATCTGAGCATAACCTACCTGGTGTCATCCACTCATTCAACCAGGCGCACCCCGCCATCACGTTCACCTCTAAAACGGAATCATAAAACTCGTTTCATTTTCTAGATGTAAATTTGAATAGGCGCCTAGATAGTAGTTTACAACGCTCCGTTTATCGTAGAGCAAATTGGACTGGGTAATATAGTTTCGTGCCTTCAAAGCAAAAACGAAACCTCTTTCGCTGCCTGACTAGTAGAGCAATGAAAATTTGCTCTGTAGATACAACTGACCGGAAACTGGAGACAGTCGCCAACGTGTTGCGGGAAAATGGTTACCCGGATCGTTTCATGACCCGAATCATGATCGCGTCTAAGCCACGGAGTCAGATTATCACGGTAGAAAAGGAGCTTATTTTCATCCGTCTCCCTTTTAAGAATGATATTGCCCCAGAAACACTAAACGGTCGACTTTATCAGACTGTTAGGCGCACATTTCCGGCGGCAACGCTGCGCAGTTGGTTCACCACATCCTTCCCGCTGACTTTGAGCTTGAAAGACAAACTCCCTGTCCTCGACCAATCCATGGTTGTATGCTCATTTTCCTGTTGTTGTACAGCAGAATATGTAGGTCGTACGACTAGGCGTTCGTCAAAACGGATCAAAGAACACCATCCAGCGTGGCTCGGAACAGGTTCAACCAAATCCATCAACAGTGCAATCGTCGCACATCTAGCAGATACTGATCACCGGATTGACCCCACTCAGGCGTTCCGTGTTGTCTACAAAGTCCCAATTAACCACCCAAAACTGGTCAGACAATGAACGTTGGCTACTGCTGAATCGACTGCCATTCGCTTACGCAATCCGATTTTGTATTCACACAAAAAATTCGCGCAAGCCCTGCAGTTGCCGTGGCCAGTCTGTATGCCCACCCAAACTCTAACCGATAACTTTGTGGCGTAATGATGGGTGGAACTCCAAACCACCCACCGTTAACACTGGTGTTTTGCTCTCTGAGTGACTGACCTACGGAGGCCTGGATATTTTGTAACGTTCTGCTTGATCCAATGACATTCTGCTAAACCTCTTTGTCCTGTGTACACACTGTTTTTGATTTTGCTGAGCCTATATAATTGTATTGATCTGATGATGAATTATCAAAAAAAGTTGTTCGTCACGTCTACTCTTCTTTGGTTCAATGGGAATATTCGCGATAGCAACCAGTAATCTAAAATACCGCCTATCAGGTTTAATGAAATCAAAGTTTCCGGCCTGTCTAGGAAATCCTAGTCGCGGGGTTATCGATTGGAGTTAACTGACAGTAACTATGTCTCCATTTCGAGACGATCGGATAACCTGATCATTACTCACAAGCGAAAGTGGTTGAGTGCTCACATATGATAATTCAGTCTTGTCTAATGTGAGGTCGATGGTGTAATGGTAAACCCGGTTGCCTGCTCATGAACAATGTGTCCGTGGTTCTAGTCCCGGCAGTGGCGAAGATATGCACTACTGACGAGCTCTAATGTGAGCGAAACTCGAGTCTAGTGCTTTTGCAGTTCGAAGTGGGCCGATTGGAAAGTCAATGGGAATGCGACAGATGCGATCAATTGTGGGTGATGTTCAACTTGAAATTAACCAAATCCCCAGACACTCATCAATAATTTGTCAAGTTCTTTGTTCCGTATTGCACCAGTCAGCTCGCAGTTTGACTCTGTAGGTGGCATTATGATCAGCCAATGACAGACTGTGATTTCTTCAGTACTATTGTTGTGATCCAAGAACGCGGATGGCACAAGGGTTGTTTATTCTACAAAGTAATACATGGGTTAAGCATGTAAACCAGACCCGTCACAAAACCACACATTTGCACGTGGTATTCGGCCTCAGACAGTCTCGGCTGCCACAGATGTCAATGCTCAGTTCCATTAAGTAGCAGGGACCATTGTTGGCTTTGCTGCACTTTGTGGATCCTTCCTGCAGTCCTCCTGTGGCTTGTACGATGTCAAAATATATGCTCTGCGCATGCTACTGAATAGCCGCGGTATGAGTAGTCTAATACGATCGTTCAACTTCACTGCACTATTTTACACCCATAAATGTAGCCTCTTGTCTCATGAAGAAGAACTACTTATTGCAACAAGTACGAGGTCTTCTGCTTGGTACGTGGTTGAAAAGTTTCAATTTGCGTACGATTGCTAGGGCTATTCGGAGTTCCTAAATCCGAGTATTACATCCACATATTCTTCTCAGATGTTTATTTACACTGTCGACCAGACGGTACCACTCAATGAAATATTTATTGCAAGAATACTTGGACAGGCCAGTACATAACCATTAACAAGCTTATGCTTTTGAAACAGTAGAAAACTGTAGCGCGTTGCCTTAAAGCCAAACCACGTAAAAGTTGTTCAGCGGATATGGCAAATGATGAGCTTAGGTTTGCACAGAACATATGTAAGGTGACGTGGAAACCAGCAGGCGCGCACAGGTTGAATTTGGATTGTGTAGCAGGGCGTGCTGCTGTGTTGTCGATGCCATTTCAGTTTACGTTTGTGTAAGTCGTGTGTATGGCTTACTGGGCCTTTGACTGATACTTGTTTGTGTTGTTTCCTTTGACAGCACTGTTGTTGGAGCCCCTGCTTATGAAGACCGCTGTCTCCCAGTGTTTCCACGTTGCTCCAAAGTTGGTCCTTAAGAGTAGCGGACAATCAAATTAAAGACGACCGGCTTGTATGTTTCACATACTCCATGTTATCGGTTTCACGGAACGATTTATTACTAGAAACAGGGTCATGATACTACTTAAACATGAAGTGAATGATGTAAAGCAGAACTCCATGTTTATTCGAGTGCCGTTCAAAGGTATCAACACCTCCGATGTATAACAAACAGATTTGGCCAGACAAGTAGCAGGACCTATGTTATAAGTAGAATCCGTATCCATATACTATATTCGACGTTCTCCGGTTTTACAAGAACAGATTGTCAGTTCACATGTGTTGGCTCATCTGTTTCTTCCACTTGCTGCAGTAAGGTAGATTGTATCGGTCGTACACCAAGATAACGTTCGAAACGATTCGAAGAACACCGCTCACTTCGGCTGAGGCATGGTGAAACACAGTCGGCTGACAGCGTTATTTTCGTTTGCCTGGTCAAAGGTGAACGTCAGTTGAACACTCATAAAACCGTTCGAGTGGTCACTCGTGGGCCAAGTAAGCCAACAGAGGACATCCAATTTCGAACACCTTACTTCCGTGGCCATCGGAATCAAGATGCTTAACACAAGTTTACAGCAGTAACAGCTGTTTGTCCGGGTGTAGTACTTACCTGGACCACAAATTGACCGGACTAAAGGCCAACATGTACAATTAAGCTAATGGGCGAGCTCAGTATATTCGACCAATTAAGCCATTGTCAACTGATGAACTTAGTTTTTCCGTGATCGATACCTCGATCTAATTCTGTTGTCCCTTCGCACAAATGGGTAGGCCTGTCCTTAGTCTCACCAGAAATGACTCACTGTGAATATTATCGTACTGCGATTGACTATGCTTATTGCATCTCTCTGATTAGGTAATGTGGTTCTATGCACAACCTTTTAGTTAGTCCACTGTGGCAGTAGTCCTGAGTGGCTAGTGAATCATCTTTCTGTATTCGTGTGGACAGCAATGGCTTTCCTCAAACCACCGCAAACAGTAATCAAATACAAAAGAATACTAGGACCATTGCATCGCCATTTACTGCAGCCGATACAGATTGATGTCCTGAGGTACCGTGTGCTCAGGTATATTAACGAGATATTAGTTAGTTAGATGTCAGTATCTCCTTTACAACTAATGCTAATAGAACTGGTGGCTAAGCAGTTCGTAACATGAACGACTGTCAGTTCGAATCCCGGTCCGACTATCTCTATCCGATTAGCTTATACAAAGATTAAAATGGTAGCGGGAGTAAAATTTGTGGAGAGGCACCACGAAAAAGTGTATTTTACTGGGGAAAACAAACAGGAGACACGTATTCGACTAACTTTTAAGGTTACCGGTTCACAACGTTGCTGACTGAACCGGCCCTATCCTTGTCTTTATATTTTCTTATTCTCGTTGGTTTAATCCCGCCTAAATAATATAATACTCTACATCATATGTCGTACTTCCACAAGCCAACGTAACAAAAACTGACTGAGGTATTTTAAGATTGGAAGTGACCTTACAAAAACATATGCCAAGACCGTAAAAGCACATGCTGTTTAGTTGGGCAGAGGCGAAAAAACATTTGGTTACACCACAGTGCACCCTAGAGTATTGTCACAAAAACTAAACCGTAGAAGTTCTTCTTTATGTCTTCTAGTTATTGGATACTCCGAAAGTCACAGTCAGCTAGAAAATATGGTTGTTGATTCACTGCCCGTGTGTGTAGACGGTAAACGGGATATCGATTAACCACAATAGTTTCAACAGTCCAGGCATTCAAACCACAGTCTGACATACATTTAGTTAGAGGGCGTTGGAATGGCCCAATCGGTTGCAAAAACTGATCCGTTGATGAACATCTGACCAGAGATAGGCAGCTGGAGGTAATGGACTTTGGTTGTTCATCGGTGGACATGTGATAATCAGTTCAAAAGACTGTAAGGTTATTTGCACATCGGTTGGTCTTGCAATTGTCTAATGGTATTTTCCACCCGTTTGAGTGGTGGGAGATTTTTAAACACAATGTTCTAGCCACCTCGACTGACTTCTATAGGTTGCATCGTAGGGTAACATTACTCGCTGAGTAGGCTGTTGTGTGAATAACATTACACCAACGCTATAGCCATGTATTCTGTAGTTTCGACAAGTAAGACCGAAAACGTGAACAGTCTGACATCATTCGGTCAATTAGGTGGGGATACATGACACAGTCCAAGTGGACATTAGTTGTTATCGATATCGAGTGTCTCACCGACTGAGTGGTGTAAACGCTCGCCTGTTGTCCGATCATACACGCAGTTGCAGTTACACTGTAGATACCACGCTAGCAGACAGTGTATGAAATGCTGCAGTTGTTACGGTGTCCATTCTGTTACTGTAGCAAGGCTTCTCCGCCGTGAGTAAGAAAAAAAACGATTGACTTTGTCCCAGTTAGCTGACCTGCTGAGAGCGGCCGAGAGGGTGGCCTTGGCTAGTTTTTACCTGTCTGACTTTTTATTCCGCTGTGTCCATTAGTGATACTATCTTTTCTGGTAAATGTCCTTCTCCTTTTATGGTTCGGGAATGTTCTTAAGGCCAATGCGCACTATGTAAGTACTTTGTCTTTGTCGCCTTTGTGGCAGGCGTTTTGGGGGTGGAACAAAACGTTTTCGCACGCGTCTTTGGCTTGTCTTCAGAGCGAATACGGGGACGGTCGCAGTACTTTTCGGGACCGAGATTTTCGCGTTAATCATTACCGGGGTGCAGAATCCGAATTCAGTCAAGCGCACTACGATAGCAAGGATGAACCAGCGTACCATTTAGGAGGGTTTACAACAGTAGGGTACATCACACGTACGTGACGTGACTTCCCGATCACCTTTCCCTGCTTTGCCAGTTGACCGTCGTACAGCTCTGATGTATAGTGATCTACGAATCAGCGCTTGGGAATGTACAACTGTCGTCTTGCACACATCTGAGGACGCATTTACAAAGTATCTGTGTTGTTCTGTACAGTGTCCGTCAAAGTGATGATGCCCAATGGAACCACATAGACAACCAGTTCAATGATGGTATCTTTGCTCCTTGGGCCCTACATCCTAACATCGGTTGTTTGCTGTCGATCTATGCCCCCTTGGCTACAGTACAACAAACCATCAGATGTGACACGCCCGGTTAACCATATATAAAGCCATGATCATGATAAGCTTAATAAATAATTGCTGCTTGATTACAGGCCCTCATAGCGTTAAGTAAAAATCTGAGGTACGTTTCGTGTGGGTAAAAAAAACATACCGAGTTGCCACAGTCTCAAAGCTTTCACTGACAGCGGCGGACATCAAACTATCGTGGTCGTAACCACGTGGAATACAAATGGAGACGTGAATGAGAACAAGTTACCAAAGGCAGGCAGAAATTAACTACCGTGAGTAGTTAATTTGTAGCAACCGTATAGAGCATGTATAGCCTGGAATGCCGAAATCAGTACACTCATACCGCAACATCTGCTATTCATGTTCATTACTGATGTTGATCATTCTTCTTCTGATGATACAAACAGATCAGCTTAAGCTGAATTAATCCGATGGAATGTTCATGAATCTTGGCCAAAGTGTGTCATAAATAGCAGAAGCAACCCAACCAATTACTTGTAATAATGTCAACTTTTGGATGCTTCCCTAGACCGATCGCTCTCATCAAAGTAGCTAGCATTAACTCTCCTATCTGAAATGCTAATGTCAACGACAGCGTTTTCGTTGTATGTCTAGCTACGGCCGTTGGTGAGGAATGTGCTTCCTGAAAGTTCGTTGTTTCTCTCCTGAAGTTTATGTGTACATAACTTCACCTTGATAGCAAAACAACAACTAAGCTTCCTGCTCATTAACTGATTATTTCGGTGTTTAGTTCGTGAAAATGAGCAAGTATCTGTCACTGATTTAAACCAGATCGGTGTGGGCGCCAGATGACCGAAACATTGTAACGATCTTTATGCAAGCATGGCTAGACGAATTCCAACTGAAACAACAGAAAAGTTATTTCACTTTTATGCACATTGTGAAAAACCTGTTTCTGTAACCTGACGTTTATCGATCAGCGAGCTCCTAGAGATCGATTGCTCAGAATCAGATAAGCGCAAACTGATTGACGAATTTAGCGGAAATATGGAAGAAAGCCTGGAATTATTATTATTACCACTGTTATTATTATTATTATTATCACCATCACCATCAATTGTTTAACTAATTAACTTGAACAAAGCCGTAAGAAGAGGGACAGAGATAGATAATAGCATTTCGTATCGTCTCTTCAGTACCAAATAACAATAACCAGAAACCTATATATGACATTATTAGTGATGGGTGAAGAAAATAAAATAGCATATTAGGTGGAGAACAAAAACGCAAAACTATCAGTAACAACAAGGAAGAAAAAAGTCTACATTGAACCACCATTCAAAGGTGACACTTCTTCACTCTGAACAACAAAACGCCTCGTCGCCTCCATTAAGCGAGCATACAATGCAGCTGAAATCGTAGTCTCTGAACGAACTCGTAAGTTACCGTTACCTTCAGTAAAGAGAGAAAAACCTATTGGCGCCAACTCACACTGTGTTTATCAATTTGTGTGTAGCTGCGGCGAAAGTTACATCGGCAGAGCCGATAGGTGTTTGAACTCTAGAATGAATGAAAATCTGTCGAAATCGGTTCAGGATGTGACTGCGCAGTCTACTCCCTTCGTCCCGGGATCACGCAAACTTCCGGCCTCGTCTATCGCCAGGCACATGTTGGCCACCGGCCACCGGATTAATCCTGAATGATCATTCAGGATAATAATGCGTCACGTTAATCCGCGTTTTCTGCGTTTCGTTGAGGCGGTCGCGATTAGCCGTTTCAAGCCAGCATTGTGTGTACAAAAACAATTATATGTAAGCCTTAGACTCCCATGAACCTAATAGTTTTGCGTTGTTGTTCTCCACCCAATTTGCTGTTTTATTGTCTTCACCCCCCACCCTAATAGTGTCATATATATGTTCCTGATTATTGCTATTTGATACTTAAGAGGCAATACAAAATGCTAGCATCTACCTCTGTCCGTCTTCCCACTGCTTTGTTCAAATTTATGAAGGGAAACAACTGTTTCAAACTGATTAATTAATTAGTTTTCAAAGATGTATCTTTATCAAACTTGACAACAGAATCACTGAAAACTTATGGGGTGACATGTGGATAACGAACTTTTACCTCGACTTTTAAGCAACACTGTCATAACATAATCTCTTCATTTTACTGGTGCTTCTAACTTTCATGCCAAGCTTTTTCCTACGTTTAGTCACACTCTAGACCGCACTGCTCACGCTGCCCGTTCTACCCTGTTGTGTTGGTAAGTATAGAGCATGGGCGTGTCTGTGTGCGGGTCCGTTTGCATGAATCATCATTCGCCCGTAACCTTGCCATTGTCTACGACAGATTGAATTAGGTCATGTGACCTTCTTGACTAGGCAACTGATCTTTAGTCTGCTCATGCCTCAGTGTTGGTAGTGTACAGCCTAGCGTCTTACTGTACATTTGTGCCTGATTATTGGTGGCAGCACTTGTAGCGACTATAATAAGTGATATTCTCGATAGTCGCATTCACACGTACATTTTTGATGATCTTAGTTGTTTACCTACTTTTGTTTTAGTCAAGCTATCCATTTTGTAATAACCGTCCCGAGGCTACAACCACAACTCGCGCTGCGCCTTGCTAGCTTGACGTGTTTTCTCTGTACACTCTACTTTTCAGGGTCGATACTAATACACGAAAACCAACGCGCTGTCCTTGTTTGTCATTGTCGATCGGTTTTCAATAGTCACTACAGACTGCATATTATTCTGATGGACCAGTTCCAACACACTTCCTGCCGTACACCCTGCTACAATCCAGTACTGCTTAACTGCGTTTGACCTGTACATTCGCAGTCAAACTGGCGATGAATGTAGGAGCTACTACTGAATGTACTATTCCTCTCTTGGTTGTACAAGGCTTGTCGGATAGTACTGCAATTTACCGCGAACAATTTTCTCAGTTTTATTGTTTCCCACCACTTTGCAACCTCAAAGGATTTTACATCTCAAACGCTACCTGACATGCCTCACCTACCCAATTCGGGATGTTCCAGGTAAGTTTCTACCTCTTTGAATAGAACCAAGCGCAACCATTCGTTTGTATTCGCTCGGTTTCACTCTTATCCGTGTTTCCTTACCTAGCCTGTCCTTGCATAATTAGTCTCATCGTTGAATTGCCCATGAAACTGAATCACTTGTTCTGTCCACTCAATTCTGATCGTTTCCCCTATACCGAATAGTTCACGAGTGTTGGTTCTGGCCACTATCAGTGGAAGCTGTGTTTGGATTACTGCAACTGAAACTGGGAGTTGGATGGTAAGACGATGTTTGGGGGATCGAAACACGGAACCCCAGTCGCGCAGCGACGCCACCACCCGGCTACCCGCCAACAACCAGCCGCGTGTTCAATGCCACTCTTAACTGATCCCCATACCTATACCCCATCAGTCAAACTATCCTACTGTAGGTCCTATACATATATCCCCATGTAATGATTACATTAATTACTAGCCGAACGTTTGTTACATTATTACACGTAGCCAACTCTGCATCGACACTACGAACTCCCACTTGAACTCGCTCTTTGTTTGTCTTATACCGCCGCAATGACCTGTTTACGCTACCGTGTTATTTGTTGATATTTGCGGACGATTAAATTCCGTGCACAGAGTTCACTTGGTTGTAAGTTATATGGTTTGTTAACCGTTGCTTATTCATGTACAGAACCAGTTTTGTCCGCGTAAACTTCCAACATTCCGTCTTGTTCTGCCGTGAATCAAAAGATTTACAGCTGCCCCGATAGACTGGGTATAGCCGCGAATCATGACAGATTCTACAATGAGTTTTATTATGACTATTGTCAGTATGTGGAAAGCTTGGAAATGCAAACTTCGAAGTGTATAAAAGCACACTGCTAACATGATTTGACCCAGATATTTTGGTACAAGTTGTCACTAACGGTATACATACTACGGTCTTTTAAACTGTTTTCTCGTGTCCGCCTCAGTGCTTCCTCAGCTGGGACAGGAAATGACAAGTTTTGAGGACGAGTTCAAATAGCGAACCCAATCAATGTGTTGTGTAGCATACACCTTGGTTTGCAAGTAGTATGGCACGAATCGTACGCGATGGAATTAAGGGGTAAGTCTCAAAGCCAGGAGGACCAGCGATTAGAAGCGACTATTGAAAACGTGTATATACGGTATGTGTGACTTGCAACCAAAAAGAATGGCCACTAATTAGTGTTAACTTACGTGCACACAAGCCGGTCATGTAAAATAGTGTTCATGTTTGTTTTTTTGGATTTTCACATAAAATGTAAGCGAATTCGTGCAAAAATTACTCCCTAGGCGAAAAGTGTAAATGGGGTCATGACCACCGTCTGCTTTGCAAGCCAGTAGTCACAGAAACATATGACGACTGATGAAACTACTTTGAGTGATTGCCAGGGATTGAAGCAAAATTTTAATTAGGTGTTTTGGACAGTAAACGGGGCATAACAGATACAACAACATAGGGTGAGAGCTGGACCTTCGAATCTCTGATAGGTTAAACTTTTATGCTGTCTAACCATAAAATATACGTACTTACCACAGTGTGAAGAAACATATTACTTGAGAACATGAGTGTGCCCTAAGTGAATGCTGGCCTTGACACGAAAAGAAGACACAATGCGGATGCCCTTATCCCTCACACTGCTATGGCAGTCAATCCGAGTTAGGAATAGTTAGCATTCTTCATGTCTAGAGGGCATGGCAACCAATGTGTTACTGTTACTAATTTAGGTAATATTCACTTCTAATAATGTCTGCGTGCAAAAAGCCGGAATGAGAAGGCGAAGTGGAAATCTGATAGATTCAGAAAGAGCATTTTACATTCTAACGGTGAATTGTTGTGATTTCCGGAACCCTGGATAGAGATAGTACAATGTTCTAAACACAGTGCTTAGGGTTTCGCTTACCTATTGGTGGTGTCGATCTACCTTGGGGAAGAACCTTCAGGATCTTTGCAGAACATCACCGCAAACAGTTCTAGCATCGCCGAAGATTTTGTGCCTCCTCGTCGCAAATATTTAATTACAGGAGACAGGATGACGCCAGCCATTTTATAGTCACGAATTGGATTGCTCGCCAGAACAAGAGTTTAGACAGGCAGGTACTTCAGAATTATCGAAGGGTGGATTAGACAAGGGAACCAACATATGCTACGACAGAGGAGACATCGAACACGACCTTTTGAAGACCCAACCTGAACTGGTCTCGACTTTGTCTTCAAACGCAGTTTCTCACTTTTGACTCTGTTTGTTCCTCATTGCCCAGTGTGGAGAATGTAAACAACGGAGATAGTATTTGGTCGTGATCGTTTCTTTGTGATTAGTGTTCATCTGCCCTATAAACCAGTGATCGATTTCCGAATACTAGCTGTCTGGGAGCCGCGATTCTGGACAAAACCATAGATTCTCGAATCAGACCCAGACAGACGCCTGTTGGCCTCATTGTCGGACAAAACAGTCAGACGATCGACCGGACTGGCGTAAATATCGCATCGACTGTTCACCTTTGGTCAGATGATGGACTTAGTTGTATAGACAATTTATCCTCATTTAGCAGTTCCCTTGACTCCACCTTCTTTCCCATAGTTAGCCAGCTGTGTTTGTCTGCTTTATCGATTCCCTTCTCGATCAATCAGATGTTTATAAGTTTATCATACTGAGAGTTTTTTGAAAGTTTATAAGTGACCTACCACTGTTTGTTCTTGACACAACAGCTTGTGAACAGGTCAGCAATCGCAAAGGCATCTTAATCATTTTCAAAAAGGGGATCGTCATATGTGCTCTGGTACTACTGTTCTGTCGCAATGCTGTCTTCGTCTTGTCCACCTCAACGCTAACGAAACAGGTACTGTTACCTAACCAGTCGTCAGATGAGAACGACCGCCTGATCAGTCAGGGCTGGCGGTCATCTGATCGTATCGATCCCTGTTCTTGAAGTTAACGCTCCCATGCCGTCCATACCAGTTAAACTAGTAAAGACGAACATGGTCACTCGATCACAGCGTCACCATAATTCAGTCAGGCAAGCCTAAGTATCGTTGCCGTATTGGTTCACACGGGCTCAACGATCGAGAGCAATGCGACTCTGCCGAATCGTGTGTGTGTAAAAGTGTTTGCACGCCTACGAACCTCGAAAGTAAGAGGCAGATGTGCACATCTTGGCGTCACCACATCTTTCTATTCTCAGTTAATATCACAATTCTTGTTAGATAACAGGTCACCGTACAGAAACATACGCTTGGTCAGACAGGAAAAAACAATCTCCCCATCCTCTCACTGTCCATGCTAGTCCAGTATTTATTACTCTGTCTGAGGTTGTGTGTCCGCTGAGTATCACGAAAACAATCGCAATTTACGACCGAGAGCGCACAACGTGCATGTCTCAGTAGAACAGGTGATTGCACGTCTACAATTCCGAGAGTCATTGCGTCTGTCTTGAAGCAAGCAGTACCCCCAGATTAAACATGAACTTTAGGCTATTTTTCAATGCCGCCCTCTTTCTGCGAGTGGTACGACTGGGTCTTAAAACACCAGCTCTCACCACGTACAGCTTGTCGTGTCATGCTTTAGTATATTGACTGATAAAAATAGTGGAACTCATCAAATCACACCTGATTCCCTTTAACTTAACGTACGCTTTGAAAACTCAATGAACATAGCAAACCAGTAACGTAGTTTCTACCACTGTAACCGGTATATTCACGAAAGTGCTATTTAAAAAACCACTTGTCCGTTCCATTACACTGAAGCAAATCAATCTGCCACCGGTATTTTTGTCATAAAACTGAAGGAAACGCTATTATTTGACACTTTAAATATTCAATTTAAATTCATTGAATGACTCTACAGGCAGAAATATCGTGTAGCAACAGACTTAACCCTAGTCCTGCTGGTCCCGTATATGTTTATAGTCATCCTGGTGGCAACTGAACTATGGCATGCCATAGTTAATTGCAATCTTTACAACAGCAACGTGGAAGTTATATTTTATCAACTAAAAGTATTTTTTGGTAGTCGATCCCCTGAAACATTTAATGAATTCCGTGAGACACAGAGGGTTGGGTGGATAACTGAGTTAAAATGTGGAATTTCCAAGTGGCTTCATAGCTCGACTGGTAGAGCATTTACCTGTTGTATGACAGGCAGTTTCGTTGTGAGTAGTATACTACTCAACGAACGTCAGAAAGACGACGGACAGGAATAGACTATCGGAATAGTGTGTACGCTCTATAGCAGAAGTTCCGCCAAGGCGAATGACAAGGTACTATCACTGGATGTGTGTGAATGCTTGCCTGACGTGCATATGAGTGTACGCGTTTGTGGTTTGATTTTTGACATGACATATACGGGAGTTTGCGCAATAGACGAATTCTCAGACGGAGCGTCTGCGATCACAACATACCGAATCTTGATATACCCTTTATGTTATTGGTTTGAATGTAGCCCAATTCCACATTTTCCGTGACTGGGTCTCTTGTAATATATGGCGATGATATCCAGACTCCATCTACTGGCTTTAAATGTGCTCACCTTAACACAAAGCTCACTACCAGAGTAAGTGCTAATAACAAGTCATATCATAAAACTGTTCTGTTGAGTGGATGAATCTAATCAAGTATCATTCTATTGAAAAAGACCATGAACTAACCGAACTGTACACTTCTGCAGCCTTGCTACACTGAAATACAACAGTAACTATGTCTTATTGCATGAGAATCAGAGTATAGAGAGTTTATGTGTTGGAAGTTTTACAGATTTCCAAGACAAAATTATACATTGTAAACCGAGGCATAGTATAACCCCGATAGATGAGAACAATCCAATTTTCATGAATCTATAGTTCGAGGTTGAAGTATCGATTCGACTGCGATTCGCTGATCTTCGAAAACGGTTGGGGTTATCTATCGTGAGACACAAGCCACCCTACTGTTTAGTATTAGCCTGAGGTTAGGGTCAAACTCAAGAATAGCTTGATTAAGTTTTTCTTGTCTTTTTGATTTTAGTCACACTTACTGCTACAGAGATCGTCGACTTGCAACAAGAGTCCTTTCGAAAAGGATTCACAGCTGTTAAAAAGTCGTCACTTTCCGAAACGAAGGCCAAAAGACGATATTTGTAGCACTAAGCAATTTTATCGGGTTTCAATAAGTAATTTTGTAGACAAGAATCAGTGTAGAATGAAGGAATCCAATTGCTACTGTATTATCGGTCCTACCATTGGCTGACCCGGCTGCACTTGTCGCCTGTTTGTTTCAGTATAAGGAGCGTTTGAACAGCCTGTTCTATTTGGCTGTTCTTTATTGTAAACCCGATGCTGTACCCAAGCGCCATTTTGAATGGTCGCTTCGGAGACACCGGTCTGCTAGAGTGGTCAACACTTGTAGTCTTCTGTGAATCGCTGACTGACGTCGTATGAATAAGTTCGTCCACCCCAGTCCTGTCAAAGTAACCAACTTCCGAAACAGTTTTTTAGGTTTCATGGTAAGACCCATTCCCATCGTGATTGGTTCCGGAGTGAGCATTCCGAATTAGCTATAAGGTTACTCACTGCCACCCAGAACTGTCGGATTGGGAGCGTTTCCAAAGATGGAAGCTACTGCCATCCGCTTCTACAATTTTTGTATGTGTACAGCAACAGCTCATACGATCCCCCCCACCTCCCGTGGCTAATTACCCCGGAACAGATGTGAACATTTCGACGCCGAAGTTGCCCATGATAAACGTATGTGCTAGTCTGATGCGTACACCAACACCTTTATCTTCTTCCAGTGGATTGTGACGTGCCCTATTGTGAAGGGTGGCCAGGTCGGACAGGTGATTATTTCAACATTCAGTGGAATATCTCAAAGCGGCGGTAAAGTATGATGAAAGCTCACGCGAGATCAAACGAGTCTTCGTCCAGCGAAATCAGACCAACAGACGAGAAACGGCAGACAAAAATCCACAATCACGTCAATCAAATGCACAGAACCAGGCAGAAGTGCACATGATGTTTAAATGGAAACCTTGCTGCGTTGTGCATTGGAGTTTCTGCTCGTAAACTCGATCGCACAGGTGCCGTGGAACCGTGCAAATTGGACACTAAAAGTTTCGCTTTGTCGCCACACTTTACCTATGACATTTACTGATCTGCCTGACCTCTTCTGGACTTCATATACAATTCATAGGTTTTAGTCGCATAAGCGTTATCCGAGCTGATGCACCGTCTCTATTTGGCACAGGAGAATCCCAAATATTTCCACGACAGTAAGAAGTAACTCCATTAGCTTCTCTCGGTCATAGTTCATGAGTTTTGCGTAACCTGAGTGGCAACATCGGTCGTTTGTTAAGGTCTACCATATCGATTCCGTAGCGAAAAAACCGTCCATACGAGCAACGGTCGTCAGCTTCTGTCAGCGTAGTATCTACGAAGTGTTGAAAGAGAGGGGCTGCAGAGTCACTCCCAAAAGAAGGTGGATTGTGCTAATATACTCTTAAATGATTAGTGAGTCCTGAGCAAACCCGATCTGTAAGCAGATTTCCGGCAGGTCCAATTTTCCAAGGCTTTGACCTCCCATGAGCTCAGGAGAAAATATACTGCTAGGTTTACAAAAAAGCCAAGTGGACAGTCGAAAATCTACCCATAGCCTCAAGGCACCGTTTGCTTTCGTAATCTCCGCTATTTTTACAGTCCGGCTACAATAAATAAATTTAATTGTGTCAGATTACTGTAAACGTTCTAGCAATCGGCTGAGGCGTATAGTGTCCACAGTTCATACTTATATTTTGTAATTCATTTTTGTACTTTTTCGTGTATACCTTTTTTTAAAATTTCATTTGCACATTTGTTTGGAAACATTATCATCATTCTGAATTTGATCGGCAACAAGAATAAATGGGAGTTACGGCGCGGCGTCTCTGTCTCCTTTTTTGGTGGAATTTTGGACTGGTGAAGTAACTGTACGGTGAAATATTTTAGCGCCGCGTACCTGCTGATCTTCTGACGTTCAACATTTGTCATTCCACGGCAAGTGTGGAATTATCTATCGGTTGTCTCCTGAACTTACTCTTTGGCGCTGTCCTTCTCTCTTGTGGTGGCCTGTCCAATTCAACGGACTTTGAATTTACAGTGAGTCGTTCCATTCCTATTGATACCTCTTCCGTTTTATTTGTGCGCATACTTTTTGCAGCTATCCGTTACCGCTACAACTCTTCTTTGTTGTTACCATATTTTGGTCATTTTTACCATTTAATTGGTTAAGCTACTACAGACGAACTACTCGACCAAAGTTTAGAATAGCATGTATAATCGAAACAGACATTCTTAAAGTATTCGTAATTCACTGGGTTTATTCATCTACGCAAGTATGGTCATTTGTGTTGTTTGTGAAATGGCAGGTTTCATGCTCATGTGATCTAACGACATCCGCTATTCAATCAATCTTCAGACGATTCAAGGTCAGTTGTCCAGTCAGTTGACGTGTAACACTTACAGTTGGTGAGCAAAAGTATTCGTGCAACGTATTTGGCCAGCGAATACGTTGATTGAAGGATGAGAGATCTAAGCGCTTCCCAAGCGTCTCTAGAGAAAACGTGAACTGTGTAAACGAACTGTGTGGATCTGCCGCGCCACTCTGGAATGTCATTAATAATTAGGTTCACGACTTTGTACCTGATGATTTTAAGTTAAATGAAGTTTTCACACACAATGCCTTTTTGCCTTGCTTTTGACACCGGTGGCCTTTCTTGTTAGTGGTTTGAAGCTGAATTGTCATGGATTGCAAATCCTCTATCTCTGGCTCCGATATCGACTGTCACTGCACCCATATGTGATGAATGGACAGTAGTTTGAACACTACACTCATCACAGTCTCAACATGCTGCTGTTGACTAAGTAAATGTGGTGGGTTATGTGCCATCTGACCACGATCCAATAAGTTCATGTTGTTACCTTCGACTATCGCGTCATTGTGTTTAAGATGTTAATATTTGGTACACAGTTACTGCCAGCAGATTTATACCTGAATCGTACTCAACTATGATTAGAAGAAACCCTTGGTGTTTGCGACATTAAACGACTGGAGGCCGTAAACACATATCAAATGTTTGAACTGACGTTCACCTGCTACACACAACTGGAACCTCTCTTACTCTCCATTCATGTTAGCAACATGCGATAAAACCGTCGCTTCCTGCTTTTACAACTTTGGACACTAACAACAAATGACAAATACAGATGTTTGTTCGTCAACAAGATGAGTGAAACACAACATGTACTTTTCAACTGAGGCCTTATGAGTACTTCGGCAAAAGCAACAAAACGTAGCATCCATGTTTGCAAAAGCTCGGATTGCAAAGTGGTATTCGGAATTTCTAATCATGATCCTTCCTGAATAACTCCATACGAACCGTAGTGAGGTGGAGCGCTCGTGCTGTACTACTCATACTACTGCTATTCAGTAGTGGAGGGCCGGATCATAGATTTTGACATTGAAGTTGCCGCATGAAAAATACGCGAAGGAACATCTGAGTACAGCATCGCACGAAATATTTCTCTGTATGTGCGGATACTTAGCATTGGCGTCTTTGGCAACCGTGACGTTCCGGACCCAGTACCGCACGCCGATGTGTTTTTATTTGTCTTGTTGAAACAGATAACCCATGTGTTGGTTTCCTGAGTAAATTTTGCGCCATCCGTGTTCTTGGCTCACAACAGAGGTATGTCTTTACAATGTTGGAACAGGACTTCGAACTTCATGCAGCTGGAAGTATACAACCGAAACCTCATCGTTAATGAAAGTTTGGCTCGACTCTGTTAAGTTCCTGAACAGGTTTCAGTTTTGCTATAGGAGTTTCGGTTATGTATGGCTATGCGGTCTCAAACTGGACCTGTTGTTTTAAAATACTGCCACAGTGAATTTAAGCAGATAATGTAACCAGGATTGTTAGTGGTCCTTTTTTTCAATGTAATTATCCTCCCTCCCAGACTACACTGATACCAGTCCAATCGAGGAAGGCAAAAGTCAGTCTACTGAACGCGGAAATATATCGAAGGAAACCGGTGGCACCTTTCCACGGCTCTCAAAACGATTCCAGTGACACCGTTCGTGCTGGTTGATTTTAAAAACAGAGATCATCAATGCTGTCCTCACATATCTAATCAAAAGCAAACTACGTGGACAGTGAAGAAGCCTTTCGAATGATCTAACTTGTGACAACTAACGTAATCCACGGCCAGCCAAATAAAAACAATCCACATGCCAAACTAAGCTGTGGAAGCACAACAATTTATCTGATACTCTATAAATTATTGGGCCGATATCTCGACTTTTCTGTAATAGCCTGGAAATGATCTACCGACAACGTACACACCAAGATAAAACCATAGAAAAAACCATTTGTGTGGCCGACTTCTAAGTAGAGCGTTCGTAAACAAGGTAATAACGTCTAGTATCCCACGGTCTGAAACCAGTAATCATTAGGATAGTAAGGAACGATCTTCCTTAAATTTGCCACAACTAGCCCAATACCCGATACGCCATAAAGAACTGCAGCAAAAGTTTGAGACACTTTGTGTATGCTGGTAATTTGAAGCTCCCGTATGTAGTACACTTTTAGCAGTCACACGGATATCGAACAATACATAACATCCATGTGATCAATAAATGACAGAAGTGAAACGATGAATTTTTACCCACGCCACACCAATTGATGACCTGGTGAACCTAGAAAACATAGTTTCCACTGTCCTTAGTCGTTCCGCTTCTTTCCCTCATAGGCTGAAACAGATCGGTCGTTTGGGATTGTCTTGCAAAAGGGTGAGTACCCACTACAACCTTAAAAAGGGTTGACGGGAACTTGTGCAAACAGTTGGTTCCAGTGACCACTAGCTTGGGTGGTGGACAGCTGCTTCGACCTTGATGTGTCTCACCAGCATCATCGTCTTCAGAACCTGCGCGGTCTTCGCTTGATACGGACAACAGAACTGTGCTCAGCCGAGGTGATCAAGGTTTTCCTTCCTGGTGACCTTGAAACCACCTGACCGTCCGGAGATTTCTTCTAACCATCAGCAACCACGCTGAAGGATCCAAGTTGCGACAGACGCTCCATCGGCATACGGAATACGTGACCAGACTAAAGAAGCTTGCGCCTTTTGAATAGTTCAGTTATCGGTAGCGAATTTAGGCATTTTCCAAATAATCGCTGAGGGACAGTCGTTATTCATGCAATCAGTCCATTTGATACTCACTTACTGGCGGAGCCGACGGTGATCGAATATCGAGAGTCTAGATGCGTCTTTCACATGAATGAGTTAGATCATTGTTCCACAAGACAAAACTGAGCAAACACACGCATAGTAAATAATCGCTCGTCTTTAAAACGCCACAAGTGATGAAGATCAGCGAATGCATCGGGTACTATTGCTTCTCTCATTGGTGCTTCGTCAGCATGTTTTTTAAAAACAGCTGAACTCCCAGTGAGAATTGATGGGTCAGCGGAAAAAGAAAACTGTGTACGAGTTGAAAAAGATTTACTATTTGACCTGTTGAAGCCTCCATTGAAACACTCGGTATCAATAACAGGTTACTTGATAGACGAGCTCATTTCTGTCAGCGTTTTCATAATTTGCCGGAACTCACGACGACTTTGTCATCCAATAATGTATGAATGTATATCGACTTAAAACGGTTTGGTTCAATGTTGTTAGTTTTTGAAGCAGGTTTGAGTCATAACAAGTCATTGGCTTCATAAACCCTTTCTCTCTGTCTGCGAAATCCTTTGAGAAATGAAAAAGAAAATCCGTCCGAATGAGTAGTGTTTCTAAAGATTAGCACATATCGATGCAGCAAGTGCGGTGGCTAGTCAGCTGACAACAGGAAATGGACGATAACGTTTGAATTTTCACGGAGGCACTTAAAGTAAAAACAGTTGGTGTTTGGTTTACAGAGAAATCGTTAATTTTTGTCCGGCCATTCAGCCTTCAAGGTCATTCTTCTGATAACACTGTTTAGAAGTTGTTTGGCTTGTATCAGCCCTCTTAGTTTTATGGGCTAGATTATAAGTAATCATGTTTCACACGGCTATCCCGTTGGACAAATGCGCACGTGAATTATATTTTCAAGGTCAATGAAAGTTTAGTTAATTCGTCTGATCGCGTTGTTCCAGGTCGTAAACTGTGCAGTTAATTCAAATTCCATTCGGAGTGTATGGTAACCACTCGCCTGAATCGATGGTCATCGAGAATGTCTATATTTGCGCCCCCCACCATTAATCCCCGAGCAGATAATGCTCATTCAGGTTTCAGTAGCCCGA
>LUCH01003785.1:46032-65311 GCA_013368495.1 Paragonimus heterotremus
TATATATATATATATATATATATATATATATATATATATATAAACCGTTCAGTTCACTTGATTCCTTGACCAACGCAGTCAGGATAGCGCAAGCAAGTATCTCTCTTTCACTTCTGTGTAAAATACATGAATCACTTCACAAGAACCGTTATAGTATGAAGACAGCTTTATTCCATCTACAGGCCAAAATTTTGCAAATGAAATAACCATATTTATGAATCTCTTAGTCTTAGTGATTGTAAAGAAATCGAACTAGCAACGTGGCATACACTGTATTCCTTTTAAATGATGGTAGGCTACGCAACACATTAGATGGGTAATTTATTTAGTTTGATATAAATCCGATTAACAATCAATAAAATCGACCGTTATTTGGTGAACCTCCATGGTAAAAAGACAAAATATTGAACACATTTCCTTTGTGATAGCAAGTCATGGATCGATTATCGACTCACCAGTAAGCTATTAACCGAATTTGTATAATTATATTATCGTGGTTTAACCTTGAAAAACAAAAAGGAAACCAACAAACAGTGTCAAACAGGCATAAGGTAGTCCGGTTTTTTTACCGAAGGAAGTGTCACAAAGTCTTCGCGAAATATATGCAATTATAATTTTTCTTTTCTTCTCAGTTGGAGTGGAATTCCGGCACAGTGTTTGTCTTCGCAACCGCTAGCACGTTCTGAAATGGAGCGGACCGGGTGGTATTAGTTATGAAACAATCGGATGTGCTTCCACCTAAACAAAATCACAGCTAATCACTAGGCCGCTAGATTTTAAATACTATTTGCAAGTCAAGCCAAGATGCAACTACATCCACTACAACGATTGGAATGAAGGTTCTTTTTACTGATGATTTTTTTTTAAAATACGAATTGCACATCACTCCGAGTTGATCACAGCAGTCGAGCTGCCATGGACTTTCCCGTCAGGCGCTATACATTCAACCAAATTCGTTTGTGGCTTATCGACCTATACTGCTACCTTGATGGGGTGGTCGGGCTTGTGTGCTGCTTTGATCCGGTGGGCTATGCTGACTAGGACTCCGGTCCTTCCAGGTGCAACCTTGTCAGACAGGCCAAAGGGGAACACACAGACGAAAAGCAGTTACACTCATAGGATTGTATGTCGCACTACTGACCGCATAGGAGTGCTTAGGTAGTGAGGCACGATCCTATGGGCATACAGCTGAACTATTTTTATAGTTGTGGCACTGCTGTCTTCCGTATCAGGAAGAACGGGGTTAGAAAAGGTACCCTCAAACAAATAGCACTCCGATCGCCCAACGGTTGACCGTGACCGCCGGCGTATTATCCAATACGGTCGAAAAACGTGTGTTATCTCTCAAAGGCCTGATGTAACTTCGAGTACATCCACTGTGCGCAGCAGTGCTCAGAATGAGACATCAATGTCTTATTCACTGCCTCCTCCGGCTAGGCAAGCTCCTCACTGTCAAATGAATCAGACTCTTGAGTCATTGGTTCCGGGTGGGGTCCCCCGAGAAAACCTCATATCCTGTTGTCTCGCAGGTCAGACTTTTGAGTCAGAGGCTCGGGGTGGGGTACCTCAAATCAGTCCCCTTCCGCAGTATAAACGACCAGGAAGTATCAGAAGTCATCGTTCTCCTGACAGTGATATTATTCACCCAACACAACTTTCTGTACAGGTCAGTCTCTCACGTTGTAAAATTGATTTTAGATGTTGGGAAGACTTAACGTTGAACCGGGCTGTTTGGAGGACTGCGATTGGGACGGGCGTCCGCGAGTTCAACGAGCAGTTATTGCGTGACCGAGAACGAAAGCGAGCGGTACGCAAGGGAACCATCGGTGCCATAGGTCGTGGTGACATGACTAAATGGCGTTGCGATGTGTGCGGTCGCGAATGCGCTGGCCGTTTGGGATTAGTAGATCACCAACGTTTTCATAGTGCATCGTCGGCGAAGAGACAACGAGTACGCTAGGCTCAGGTAAGTCATATCAGCATGTCCATTCTATTTTGTTAATTACTGCATTAACCACGACCATGGTCGTTTGGTAACTAATCCGCTCCTCTTTTCAGAAACTTGAGTGCCTGCAGTCTTCTACCTATTCTTTTCTTGAGCTTTTTTGGTGTACTAAATGATGAATCGTTTGTCTGATCTTTTCGTACTTCAACTTTGAATAGTGTTTTTATTATAATTCTGTGGCTTTCATGAGCAAATCTACAGTGTTGATTAACTTATCGAAATAGTCTGTCAACTGAAACTAACAGTAACGACCCCCGGATTAGAAAATAAATGGGGAAAAACATTTCGATAGCAACGTTTTGATCTCAACACAGAAGACTATAGCATGCTTTGACTAATTTATTAGGTTGTTCTAACTGGTCATTATGTTTCTCCGTCATGTCGTCTGACACGATGACTCTTATCCACTCCTTTTACCTTTTGCGTTTCATACAAAAGACCCTATTGTGAAAAGTCTAGAGGTCGACTGGACTAGAATCAACGACAATAATAGAACGCGTCCAAGTGACAATTGCTCTGCTTGCATGGACTATTTGAAAAACGCTGCTAGGTCAATCTGTCTTGTGGATCGCCCGGTTTTTTCTATATATCACAGGGGGATGGATGAGAATCTGGGTCCAAATGCGAAGTTTCGAAGCTCCGAAGAGGGGGGGCACGTAGTTAAACTGGTAGGTGTGGCGGTGCACGGTGGTGCACTCTTCCTGTCGCTGGTTCTATTCCATCTGAAGGACAGATTTTTCACACTGGGTTCCTCTCTGGATTAAAATATCTATTACACCATTAATCAGTAGTACCTCCTAGTGATCAAGTTGTTCTTGTCTACATCACTTTACGGCCACTCGTGAGTGAGCCAACGCTCGGACCTTCTAATGGTTTGATTAATATGCTAAAAACTTAACGGTAGCTTGTCGTCTGATCTGAACACTCCAGCTTGGATGAAATCACGAAAACTAACTGAAACCATTATTTCATAAAAGCGAAGCAAACTTTTCCCGTAACAAACTTGAACAGAGAAGTCAAAAACAGTTTTTCACACAATGTATCTCTCGAGCACATTTCACTGCATCTCATCAGGTACATACTGTAGTCTGTGTGTTTATATAGCAAAGTTCAATGGGTATTGTGAAGCTAAACAACAAAATCAACAACCACACCAACACACGCACACATCCACACACATCAATTACCAGGGCAATCTGGTATTGACGAACAAGTCTTTCCGTACACAGAGGGGTGGCTTCCATTTGCTAGTTGCTACCACCTCCGCGAACGAGAGAAGCTTTCGATTTTTTGTTGCGTAACGTATCCGAAACGCCTTCTCAAGGTTCATTTGGGGTCGACAAGTCAACAGATGTCGGGCGATCGATGATGCTAGTTCCCTGTGACTTGTTACATTCTGACTTGATCCCGGTGTTGTTGTATCCACGGCTGTTTTGCGAACCCAAACTGGAATGTGTTCGTTGACCCGATGACGTAACTGCCGCTCCGTTCTGCCTATGTAAGTGGCCCGGCACTCACATGATAATTCGTAGATGATGTAAGATTTGGCGTTGAGCGGTAGCGGTGTTTTCAACGGTGGAGTTGGGATTCGGGTGGTGGTGAACAGCATGACCAGTTGGGCTGCATAGAACGTGCGTCCTATAGCTGCCGTGAGACGGGTTTTCAACAGATTGGCCATGTCATCACCTTTGTATGGCAAGCGGAAATAGACATTTAGTTTGGGAACTGTTGAACACATCGCAGCGGCCGGCTTTCGTTTGCTGAATTTCTCAACAAATGTCGATGGATAGCCATTTTCTTTCAGAGTGGTTCTCAACAATGACATCTCTTTGGCCAATGTTTCTTTTGAGCAAATTCTTCTTACGCGATTGAACAAGGTCCTCATCAGACCCCGCCTGTACTGGATCGGCACAAAACTGTGAAAGTTCAGGTACTGTCCAGTCCAAGTATGTTTCCCATAGAAAGACCGCAGTAATCAACCGTTGTTCTGGCGCTTCATGAGAATATCCAAAAACGCCAGGGTTTTATTCTGTTCGTGCTCAATGGTGATGCTTATTTTGGAATTCAGCTTGTTCATTGAATCGAGCATACTTGTTGCCAACTCCTTGATATAGATAACTATCAACACATCATCAACGTATCGCCGATAGACGTGAGTCAGACTTATAACAGCGTCTGCGTTCTGCTCCAGATGAGCAAAGAATTGCCCTGGTAATTGATGTGTGTGGATGTGTGCGTGTGTTGGTGTGGTTGTTGATTTTGTTGTTTAGGTTCACAATACCCATTGAACTTTGCTATATAAACACACAGACTGCAGTATGTACCTGATGAGATGCAACGAAATGTGCTCGAGAGATACATTGTGTGAAAAACTGTTTTTGACTTTTCTGTTGAAATCATTATCTTCTCCATTCATGATAGAAATGATTAGACGTAACGGGCCTTGAACATCAAGTGTATCTCGCTTGATGGAGTGTTGTAACTGAACGCTGGACTGTCATCGCGGTTGAAGAAGGTGAAACCCATCGAAAATTAAACAGTTGTGGATGAATTATTGGAATCGAAGTAATAGCGAGCGCATATATTCAGGGGGAAATGCCAGTACCATCGGCCGGACTTGTTTCAATGGGCTTCCATTTTTTGACCGAAAATTTAGCACGTTAATCACGCTGTCTGATACAAGTATGGAATATCATTATTTTAACCTGTCGCCTGTGACTTCAATCAACCGAACGCAAACAACAAAAAGTTGATCACGATGGTCACTGTGGTTTAGCTGCGTAAAAGATCTAGCACTCATAGTCTGTTCACAAAAGATTCCACTGATGCAATCTCCGTTTTATTCCCTCGGGTTTACGCTGGACAAGGGATGTTATAGATGGAACCTGATCTGGCTTGCGCACAACTAACGTAGTGGTAAATTTGTACAGACGTTCTTTTGGTCACGTGAAAGGTTTGTTAACGAAGATAAGTGTACTGCGTAATTTTTATAAACGCCCCATGAAGTGTTTATTATGGGTTTGCTTGACCTGAACTGACCTCTCCAACCTAATATGTGCAGGCTTCGGTATTAGTAGGAAATCGTATGTTTCTCTGGGCACGTAAGAAACGCACATGTGAGCAACTTTCGCACGCTAAAACAGATAGATCAACAGGCCGCCCACGCACGAACGTTAGACTCGTTGCATGTCGATGTCTGCTGTACCTCAGAGACTAGAATCCACGACAGTAGTCAACGTTTGGAACAAACGGCACCCGCATTGTAAACCCGATACTGGTTATACACTCCACAGCCGCCATTACAGGCTGGAGTAGGTATAGTCCTCAGCTCGACGGCTGCAGCCGCATTGATAAGTTGGATTCCTGTTAACAGTAGACTTTGTGCCGTCCACTTGGCAAGTTCTGTTAAGGCCAGCTCTAGACGTAAGACTTTCAGAAAACTTTTCATTGTGTCTGCTTACGCGCCTACTGACTGTAGTGATGTTGTCGTCAAAGATGAGTTTTATTCGGATCTGGTCGCTCTTTTTCGGTCGACACGTGGCTCTAATATAGTCGTTCTGGTCGGAGATAGGAATACCTAGGTCGGTCGTCTTGGTGAGGACGAATCTCGTTTAGGTGGCAGGTTTGAGATAGTGTCACATCAGTCAGATAATAGCGGGCGATTGTTGGAGATATGCGTTGAGCACAAGCTGTTTTTAGCCAGCATTAGTTTTAAGCATCGTACACATCAATGCTATATTTGGCGCTCGCCTTCTCCGAATCAGGTCTGGTCTCTGATAGACCAAATAGCCATTAGTTATAGGTGGCGGGGTTCCATTCAAGATTGTCGTTCTTATTGGAGCACGTACTTGGACTTCGATACGTCGTCGTGATGTTCTTACTTTTGCTGGGCAATGACCTCACCGAAAACAACCACTAGCAGTTCAGAAACTGGCTTTACCGTCAGTAGAGCAAAAGTACCAAACCAGCTTAGAAAACTGCCCTAGTAGCACTCACTCCGAAGATCCTAATAACTGGTGGACTCAGATTTCACAGGCCATTCAGAAACCAAGTACTGTAGCACGCGGCACAGGGATACATGGGCTAAACAATCATTGGATTTCAGAGAAATCTCTGGAGCTGTTAGAAGCCAGACGGAAGGTTTCTCCTGGTAGTTCACATAATAAGTCTAGAAAAGATATCTGTAGGAAACTGAAACGCAGTTTAAAAGCTGATCGTGAGGCTTGTTTAGTGGAAAAAGTTGGGGAAATGGAGACTGTTTCTACCTCGGGGAACACCAACAAACTTTTTAAGCTGATTCGTGCCACCGGTCCCAGGCGACCGTCTATCAGTGAAGCTACCATCGAGGCAAACGGCACACTAATCTACAATAAGTGCAGAAGGTTAGAGCGTTGGGCGGAACACTTTAAGGGTCAATTTAGCCAGCCTCCTGTTTCCATTGTACTACCGCCACAAACTTGTGATGTAAAGCCCTAGTCGGTAGATTTGGAACCACCCAGTGAGACCGAGGTTCGCAATTGCCTTTCGACTCTCAGTCGTAATAGGGCTACTGACTCTGATGATCTTGTGTCGGCACTTTTCAAAGAAGGTAAAGATGCGTTAGTAGAGGTTTTGACTCAGTTGTCTCAATTTGTGTGGACGACGGAGACCATCCCTCCTTGCTGGAGTCACGCGATAATAGTTCCCATATTTAAGAAAGAAGCCCGAAGTTGTGAAAACCACACAGGAATTAGTTTGACCCCCGTCATTTCGAGGTTTCTGGCATCCATCATGTTTCGTTGACTCGTTGCAGTTCAGGAGTTAAACATTAGGGAAGAACAAGCAAGGTTTCTCCCTGGGTGGGGTTGTGTAGACCACATTTTTACCTTCCTTCAAATTCTGGAGCAGCGTCATTTGTACCGCCGGCCAACAATCGTCGTATTCCTCAACTGTAAAGGTGCGTTCGATTCGGTGGATCGATCCACACTTTTAGGGTCACTTAAACACAGGGATGTATCGATCATGTGTGTGAACATACTGTCGGCGCTTTATTCCCATACTTCAGCTCAGGTAAGAGGTTACGGCGAATTATTTGACAGTTTCAGTACCAGGAGTGGTGTACGTCAAGGCTGTTCCCTTTCACCATTTTTGTTCAATTTCATC
The DNA here is from genome assembly GCA_013368495.1 of Paragonimus heterotremus. Taxonomy (NCBI): domain Eukaryota; kingdom Metazoa; phylum Platyhelminthes; class Trematoda; order Plagiorchiida; family Troglotrematidae; genus Paragonimus; species Paragonimus heterotremus. The sequence continues at coordinate 53,180 of LUCH01003785.1, forward strand.
ATAAACAAAATAATCGAGAACGGTCTGCGGCACTCAAATGATGCCGGGGTGGAATTCCTACCTGGTGAAAGACTGACTGGTCTCGATTATGCTGACGATAAGTTGTTACTGTTTGACCACCTTCAAAGGGCACAGAAAACGCTAAACACATTTTCACTTTCTGCTGAGTACTTCGGAATGCGTTTTGTAGCCTCAAAAGTACTTCTGCAAGACTGCTGTAATTACGTAGATTCAGTGTTAGATAATGAAATCATGGAAGTTGTTGACCGATTTATGTATCTGGGAAGCTGCATCAGCGGCGGCGGCGGAGGTGTAGGAAATGAAATAGAGGCCCGTATTTCCATGGTTAAGACGATGCTCGCTAATCTGAGACACTTATGGCGACAGAGAGGTATTTCCCCGGAACTTAAGGGTTGCATTACTTTACGGCAGCGAAAACTGACCGCTCAGGGTAGAAGATGTGAATCGCCTTCAGGTATTCGACCACCGATGTTTGCGTTCAGTTGCTCGTATCGGGTGGCACCACCGAGTGAGCAACGAGGAAGTTAGGAAGTTTGTGTTTGGCAGATTGTCAAACGAGTTCTTTCGTTCAGTCCTTACAGTTGCACAGACTTAAATGGTTAACACACGTACTACGGATGCCAGCTAGTCGTTTATCATACCGAGTATTGTTTGCCGACGCTGCGGCCGACTGGCGCAGCGTGCGAGGTGAACAGGTGATGACCTGGCGTAGACACATGAAATCGTTCACGAAGGGGTTGGCCATTGTAGATCGGGTTCGTCTCTCAGGCTGGGGCCCTCGCGACTCACAGAGTCGGTGGCTTGAGACGTTAGGTGAGACGGCGGCTAACCGAGCTCAGTGGCGTGAATGTTGTCATTGTTTGGCCGAGTTGTCTGTGAAGCGAGTGCACTTAATGACGCGGGGCAGTGAAAGCCGTGAGGAAGCTGTCTTTTTGATGACGCCTTACTTTCATTTACAGTTCGGTTGTTTGTTTGCAAGGTGTAGGCACCTTGATGTTGTATGTTTGAATATGGACGTAGCTATTTTCAGAAGTTAGGTCCCTTTCCCCTCCCTTGCTGTTTTTCTTCTCTCTTCTTATATAGAGTATTTTCCCTTCGTGGTTCTGTGGCAAATGAGCATCGGCGTGAACCACTGATTTATTGCTGTCTATGATGATAATGAGGATGATGATGATGACATGTGAACAAGACATTAAAGTTTTATTTTGACAATCTTGGTTGTTATGGGTTACCAGGGAACAGTGTTTACGTTCTGGACATAACACGGGGCTGTGGATACTAGAATAATAAATAACCTGACGTGTAGAATGTGGTGGAGTTGTTGGTAAACAGGAGGTGATCAGGCGTGCCACAGATATTACACAGAGTGAAACGTGTTTCTGATAAGCAGTAGGGGATTTTGGTCTTCATATAGACTGGGCATCACCAACACTTGATCACAGCTGTCGCATCCCCATAGACTATCCAGTCAGCCCCTTTCGAAAAGAAACACTAGACTCGAGTTTCGCTCTCATTAGAGCTCGTCAGTATGAGAGTGCGATAGCTGGGATCAATTGGGGGTGATGTTCAATTTATACTGAAGTGTGTTTCGTCAGTCCTCGTGCAAGTGCCATAAGCTTTAGGGAAGATTGTATGGAAATGGAAGACGGGTTAACAAGTTTTTTTGCGAAACTTTTTATAGATACTAGACTTTGATGAGAAATCACGACTGTGAACTATGATCGACATGTGGATAGTCTTTTGAACCTGCGGTTCCATTAAAGCAGAATGTTTGCAATCGAAGTGTGTACTTTTGGAAAAACGTAAGGGGAACAGATGGTTGCATTGAAAAGTTACTTGGTTATTCACTGGTGCTGTTTCGAATAGACTTCTGACGTCACTCCCATGTTTTCATGATTGTTGTTGGTCAATCAAGAGTCTACTAAGTCGATTAGGAGTCGAGTCTCGAGATCTGTGTCAGAAATCTTTCAGATACGCTAGGTGACAATTGCCGACGTTCAACTGATGGCGCCCAGTCATCTGCCAACGATTTGCCGGCCTATGAGTTTGTACTGAAGCAGAACCATTCTAAGAAGACGTAGAGCTCGAGTTGTACGGAACAGGTTCATGTACCGTCCCTCTATTGAATTAAGGCGTAAACAGCAGTGTTTAAAACAAGTAGTGGAACGTTGTGTTTAACCTTTTCCTCAGACTGGCCGGGTGATTCAAAACAACATATGTACATTCGTTAAAATCCCAACACATACAAAGTTGTTTATTTCCGATTATCCACTGCAAGGTATGTGAACAAACACAACCTCGTTTGTTAACAGTAGTGCATCGCCAGTAACTGGGTTGAAAAGCGCCGCACAGGAAATATTCATGTTTCTAATTGTCGCATCCAGCCCTTGGTCTTTCTGACGATGATGACTACCCTTTTTAATCCGTGCTTTCGGCTAGTGTCATTTTAGCGACGTTCGACACCATAAAACACTTGCGATGGTCGTATGCATATTTGAAGAAATGAGGTGAAGGAATACCAGTTAGCATCGCTCGATTTTACACTTGCAGATGTGTGCACCTCTTCACAGCTGTTTTTGGTGTATTTGAGGTCATTGTGTGATGGATTAACAAACCGGAGGTGCGAATAATCTAACACTAAGGCGAAATACCTCAATGCGTGAAGAAGTACATCCAAAAACCCATACCGAACGGATCGGTCACAGCGTGGGCGATCAGATGCCATCGCTCGACCGGATCGGACCAACGGGAGAGACATGGCACGCAAAATAGGATGGACGACCAAATCGGAAGCGTGATTATTCCAACACTCGCAGGAATATCTCGACACTGCCGTGGAATACGATCAAAGCCCACTGTGGATAGATGGAGGACAACACGAGCGACCGGACGAGCCCTCGCTCAACGGAATCGGATCAACAGACGAGGAGTGGTAGGCGGAAAACCCCCGGTTAGAAGGCGCCGATCACACGGATAAACCGGGCAAAAGTGTACACGACGCGTGAACGGAAACACGGGGGTGTTGTGGATTGGAATTCTGACATAAACACGTGCACGCGCGTAGCATGTGAACTAACTTGTTGGCCAATATAGATTGTGCTTTATTGGACACCTTTTCGCTGCCACTGGACAACAATGTATCCATTACCTATAGAGCGCAAATCAACTCCCATGATCAATGACCCCAGTAGGATATCCGAGTGCCTGGTTCACCGGTCTCATGTTAATAACGACACAATTACAGGTAAATCCGAAGCTGGATTCCTAGCTTATTCCCCTATGAGATTTCGGATATCATGTGGTTTGCAAACAATACATGAACTGAATAGTGTCTAGCTGTGTAATCCCGCACAAGATTAGTTGTCGCAACCGCGCTCAAACCAGTAACTGTTGATGGAACATCGTAATCACTCAGTTACCTTGTACCTAAAGCTTTACAAGATGAACCAACTGTCCGAGAAATAAAACCGTGTGAATTACCACCTCGGACAATGACTCGTGTGGAATTTACTCGTAGAAAGTGTATTTTAATTGTGCATTGAATAATCCTTATAATAACCCAAAGTACTATAGAGCTCAGCATGACATCTGACATTTAGGAGACTACGATGATGTTAGTAAGCAAACACTGTAACCTAAAGGTGAACCGAATTTCAAACATTCAAGGTCATCTGGAACATACGAGCAGACTTACGATGGCTTTTGCGTCATCATCCGTTTTCTCACATTTGTTTGAAAGGAGAGGTCGGCGAAGAAGTAGTCGACGGAGGGATAAATTTTCCTCACGCAAGCGTTGGATGCGGGCTTTTAACTCGGTTATTGCCCGTGTTGCATAAGTAGATAACGGTTGTTCATTTGCCAGACACTCTATTGAGGTGTGCATAAGTTCATTGGACCTAAATTGCTCTTTGCATTTCCTGTATGTCGTGTAAATAAAAATGGCAGAAAAATGTAGACAAAATCAATACTAACTGAGGTACTCTTGGGCATACAAGAGAAGAATTACTGTGTCATAGGCCAACATTAGGACGACCAAATTATCTTTATGTCCACCTTCCGTTCTCTTGATTAAATACATCAACCTGTACCTTCATCTCGGAGTTCTAACTTTCACTGATCTGCCAAACTAATATCCCCCAACAGTCTTCCAATTTGGAGTGCTGTCAGGAAGATTATTTTCGCCCCCTTCAACTACTTCAAGAACGTTATACGTTGTATACTCAAGTGCACGTTGACCTCCTTACGGGGAACGGCCAACAGCTCTGAGTTGCCACTAACAGTGACCAGCCTAAGGGATCATCAAGAGGACAAACATGCCAATCGCATGCAAAGGTAGATGCAAACCAATCATACTATCACATTGCGATTGGCCACCCCCACTGAGTTGGTATTTATGCATGTCATTGACGTCAGTCTGGTCTACAATTCTAAATGGCTGACTCATCACGTGGTCAGTTAGGATGAAGTCACCAGCTTGCGTGAACCTGACGAACGTGGGTAGTGGTTTACAATCAAGTTCAGTCAGTCATCCGCAAGGGAACGGAGATTGGTGATACGAACATGCCGTTGGGGAGAACACTTGCAATGAACGCATTGAAGACAAACGCAAAATCGAAACGAACATATTCATTGGATATTTACTGTCTACGATGCGTGGAAGGTGGTAAATGACAATGACGTTCTATTGGCGATAACCTTGGATTTGCACTGACCACTGACGAACAAATGATGTCACTGCAAAGATGCCATATACACAAGCTATATATCAGACAAACCTGACAAATTCAGTGTAGTATTCTGGGATGTTGTCGGCTATACGAAGAAGTATGTGAGCAATACGTTGTCGTGTTTGGACTCTTGTGTAGATTTTTGGAACGTAGCCGCTCTTTGCCTGATGATGTCGTTTCGAGATTAATGGATGGCTCGTGACAGATGGGGTACCATATAACAGTGTAATTTTCTCATGGATTCCTCACTGCCGAATTCTTTGCTGTAAAAAACACCTACCCTGTTGAGAATGCTGTGTAAAATCCGTCGTGTGTTATCACATAGGGTTCAAGCAGCAATGCTCTCACTGCACGAAGCAGCTTTTTTGTGGGAATATCGGCCAACAGTTATCACTTAGTTATTGGACACCAACAGCAAAATCCGCTTATCAGCTCTCCGTTCTAAATGAAAGGCTATATGTAGAACATTCCGAAAAAACAGTCTTTCGTTACTCAGTTCTACATGAAGAATAAACACAGGGTTTCTATTGTAGGTAATAACGTTTTGAGCACACAGCAGTATAGTGAGGGTTAGCGATGGTAACATACTACCAATACTATGATGGATTGTCAGGCCGGATGTCGAGTATTCCAGCAGAATGCTTCAACGCGGAGGGAAGCACGTCCACAAACTCTCAACGATGGGATGGCGGACAACAAGGGCAATCGGATGAGTCATCGCTCGATCGGATCGGACCAACAGGAGAGACATGGCACGCAAAATAGGATGGACGATTAGGTCGGAGGCTCGATTATTCTAACACCCGGGGGAATATCTCGACACGGTCATGGAGGCAGTCAAAACTCACAGTGGATAGATTGCGGACAACACGAGCGACAGGACGAGCCCTGGCTCGACGAAATCGGACCAACAGACGAGGAGTGGCAGACAGAAACCTCCCCCAGATAGAAGACACCGACCACACACATAAACCGGGTGGATGTGCACACGACGCATGAGCGGAAACATAGGGGTGTTGTGGACTGGAATTCTGACAAACGCGAGCGCGCGCGTAGCATGTGAACTAGCGAGTTGGCCAATAAAGATTGTGCTTTGTTGGACTCCTTTTTGCTACAGTACCACTGCTATTCAATGATAGAACCGCAACTTATATTTTGACATCGAACAAGCCGCAGGAAAAATGCAGGGAAAAATATCGGAGTGCAGCATCCCCCAAAATGGTTCCTGCTACTTAAAGGAACTGAGCATTGGCGTCTGCAGCAACCGAGACAGTTTGGGGCCGGATACCGCGTGTAAATGAGTGGTTCTGTTTCTGATCTTGTTTAAACGCATAACCCATATGTTGCTTTGTTGAATAAACAACTATTGTGCCATCTGCGTTCTTGGATCACAACGGCAGTTTGTGTTCTGCCAGCAAGTGGCCTACTGTTAATTTGGAGAACCTGTTGCACGTCGCAGCTTTAAATGCCTGGATCTGCTACAAGCAAGCAAAAACTGTCCTATTATAATGCTGATCAATCAGTTGTGTAAAAAGCATCATTCACCACTGAATGTTCTACCAGCGTTGCTCTGAATGTATGCTATCAACGTGTGATTCCTGTCGTTATTCATCCAGACTATAGGTTCGAATATCTGTATGTGAGTTGTGCGGATGTCTCTGTATTCGTATCGTGTTTCTAATTCACCATATATAGCGTTTCATTCATGGCGTTGCGATTCTGTTTCGATATCGTTCTTTAACTGTGACCTATTCATGTTCAAGCTTCGTCGGGTTTTGTTGCAAACGCTCATTGTGCACATTCACATTCATGATGTAACAGTGCTAGCGACCGATCTCGTATAATCAGAGTTACGGGGCTTTTCGGACTGAGTTTAGAGAGTTGCTATGGCTCAAGTAACTGATACACTTTGACGTAGGTTGGAGTGCGGCTACGGTAAAGTGAATTTGCCACCTGCTTTTTTTGGAAAACATATGGAATCGGGATTGAGCATGAACCTCAAGAGTGCCCGTTAACTAACAGGTCGATCGATCTGTTGCGGCATGGATGAAAGCGTCCAGCTAGTCCGTCCGAAGTGTGGTTGGTGGTGTGACAGTAGCACACGAACGGGACGTTTGCGTAATGTCCCAAGTCCAGATTTTTCATTGCAGGAGACTATCGAAGTGGCTCCCTGTATGCTGCTCAGACAACCTAAATACGAAAATTTCATGACCTTCTACGTGGAACAGTTTTGGGTGGCAGTTGCAACCACCGAAGAGCCAGCTTTCTGTGCGTGATACTCAATAGAAAAGCAGATAATTTATTTATTTAAGGCGAGCGTAAAAAGTATACTTAATCTACAATGAGCCTATAACTGTTGTTCACAAGAGAAAAAGAAGCGCAGGTTTTTTTTACACACAGGATATGTAGAACAGTGGGGGGCAGAAAGTTTAACTGGGCATATTAACAGTCGATATTTGGACGTGTTTGCAGCGTTGACGATGATTGGTAGTTATTGCAAGGCACACTGACAAAATTAGCGAATACTCATTATGAGATGACAGTTTGGTTATACGATCTGGCTGAGTTAACACGTGAGTAAAAACATTTTCGTCTTAAACATCAGCACAAGTTAACTGATTATTTCATCTCAAATTTGACAGGCACAACAAACAACCATTTGAATTATGTCATTCACGTTGAATGTAATTGTCACAAGACGAATAGCTTTTTTAAACAGCGAACGCAAACCGCCATAACGGTACGTTCGGCTGACAAACTAGTACTCACGTGACTACGTTTTTTTAACGAACGTTTGATCTCGTGTCATCAAATCGTTCTTAAAGAATGTGCAATTAGAAGAGACAGCACATCCAGCAAGGAAACTATAAAACCCGTACAGGAAGTTTAAAGTTGCGCACAATTACGCTATACTGCCAATACAACACGTGATTCTCCAAAATAATTTGACTGGATGTCTTTTGTTTCGCCTCAGCGTTTGAGTGCATCATTTCGGCATAGGTTTTATAAATGAAGCCATATAAATTGACCTTTGCATATCATTCTTAAACAAGTATGTCCCGGGGGTTCATTTCTGGGATTGAGACCGTGGCTAGAACAGAGCCATTCTGATGGGGGTATTTCCATGTGACGCAGGAGTTAAATACTGCGTAATTTTCACCTGAAAACTCTGTTCGCCTCATATGGCACGCGAATATCAACATGTATTTTGCCAGTTATTAAAAGAAAACAAACTAATCCTCTCTCGTCATTGAAAAGGCACCCCATATCGTCACAAAATTGATGTTTCTAGTTTTCCCGTCGAAGTGAGCCTAATCGTTTTGTAAGCATCGGTGCCATCCAGAATGAACTTCCTCACATACAATCACAATGAAATGATCACTGGATACAAGTCGGTTTCCTTATGGAATGACGTTAAGTTTGTTTAAGGTTGATGATTACAGACTACTTATACATCGGTAATTCTTCTTAATTCCTTTGGTTAGTTCTTGTTCACTCGCTCAGCATGACCGTTCACTTCAACCTTGAATTAACAGCAAGTGCAACAAAACATCAGTTAAAAGACCGCAATTCTAACGTCCTTGTTACAAAGATTACCATTCTGTCTTGCCGTTTGAGTATGGAGGTGAACTTACCAGAAACGGCTGCCGGAACGTCTTGACATTTGAGATCGTTTGAAGATCTCATACAGATTGCTCACCGAACGCCCTGACTGGAGGATTTCAACATGAGCACAACGGACCAGCTAAACCGTACCAAAAAGAAAACCGCTGATGGTCGTTGATCATAACATGGTCCTGTTTACTTAGTGCTTCTGTCAACTTTGGCGAGGTTTAGGAACACCAACTTGTAGCGTTGGTCCAATGCTGAAACTCACTCGTGTTTGCACCGATTTTCGCTTAGCCACAATTTACTTGAAGTTGACTAACCCATACAATGAAGATAGCTCAGGTTTATCTGAAAGAAATTACCAAGACGCTTTTTATAGTCTAGGCCTCGGAAAGAAATGACAACTAGTTCGAGCATTTCAAGCTTGATGCGAGCTACCAAAACCGAGTTCTGCTTTCAGCTGTCTCTCTGAGTACCACATGACTGATTGCCAGGTCTAAGTTCTACTCACACTGACACCGCTGTGCACTTGTGGACAAATGACCACGTCTAGTATGACTCTTCTGAACGTGTGGAAAAACTTCGACGTATACATGCATGCATATACGATCACACACACAGCCGGGAACTTGCAACGGGCCGAAGCAAGGGAAGGAGCGTTAGACTGAATCTGCAAGCTGGCCATCCTGAACTACAGTTGACAGAACCAACGAGTGAACAATACCATGTTATGGTTAACTGACGTGACTGTGCTTCTTATCGTACACATGTGGCATATCGTCCGCCGCTCCTCTGCGCTTGGGTCAGTTCTGCTCATGTACCCATCATCCCCGATATATGATCATGGGTACACAATCAGGATTCCTAACCGAAAAGATTGCCCAAAAAAGGTAGGTCACCGAACCGAACCGGGTCAATGAATGGCCTCAGCACAACCAGACTAGCTGGCATGGGGGTGTACACGCATTTCCAGTCAAGCTGCTCGGCTCCATCTGCCTAGTGTTTTGGCCATCACTGATCACGATCGATAACACTTGACTACTGACGGACATTTCCGAGAACGTTTCGGTGTTTGAAAGGGGTCGCTGGGCCGCGAACTATCGTGCATTGATGAATGCGTATGGATAGAGTAGAAATATAACATTTCTCTAACGGATCGTGCTATCATGACAATTTTTGGACCAAGCGGTGGATAGTGAAAAGTCGTTTGGATGGACGACCCAGATTTACAAATTATTAGATTTACTGAAAACGGATGATTTTCCGGTGGAATCCGTGTTCGTAGATTTACCGCGTCACCTGTTGACTCTGAGCTGACGATTTATAGCCGTCCTGTTGCTGGTTCCCAATCCAGGGCCGTCTTTCAAACACTGAAACGTTTACCGAGATGTTCGTCAGCAATCAGGTGTTGTCCGTCATGGTCCGTGGTAGCCAAAACATTAGGTCGATAGAGATGGCCGATTTGACCTGAAATGCACGTACACCTCCGTTTTATCTAGTCTGACTGTGGTTACATCGATGTGCCAAAGCCGTCAGTTGACTAAGCTCGATTAAGATGTCCGTTTTTGAGCAAGCCGATTACTTTCGAATCCGAATTTCGTATCTGGGTGCATACTTTATAGACCGTCGGTGGCAATACTCAGGTTACGTTCGGTGGGCACCTGTTACACCTTTGCATGTATGTACTAATATGTGGTTGTTTAGAAGCCGCACGTTAGTACTTCAGACTCATTTAACGTTGCGTCTCTTCACATGTCGAAATTAAAGATGAACCACCTTCACTGACTCTGGCTGACGCCAAGATGACTCCTCATCCGACACCGAAGTTTGGATTCATCCAAGGGAAGCGTACGTGCAACCATGCATCAAATCAGAAATTTTTGTTCAGCTTGGTGACCATTCTAACGTTAGCTTGCTACATGGGTGATGCGTTTGTGTCTGCAGAACGAAAGTTATGCTCATCCATTTAGGTTCTGTCGCGATCATTTTCGCCGGTTCTTTCATTAGTTCAGTAAGGATAAACTTTTATCAAGTCATGCTTCACTAGATAGGTGTCTAATGAATACAAATAAGCATACTCACCGCATTAAACTCTGTTATTGGTGGACCAATATCTACTTGTGGTACGTCTTGAGTCCAGCCATTCTCCAAAACGCAGGCTACTTTCTGTTTGCCCCTCAGTGGCCAGTTATCCACACATACGGGCCACCTCTCGCGCCCATCTGCCCGCGCGCGCACTCAAACTCTCTTTGGTCAGATTTAAACCATCTTAAATCACTGTTCTTTATTCTGAATACAGCATCCTGTCAAAATTATCTAGTGACCCTATAGTCCTGTCTTTAAAACTTACTCCCCATTTGACACCCTCTCAACAAAACAACGGCGGCATCAACTGAGCGACCTGATCACTGTTTCCAAATGTATACTGTATTTTGTGGAGGCTGAAGTTCTGTTGACTGTGGATAAGTGTTTCTATGTTCTGCTCATATGGATAATTACTGACACCTTTACGGTATATCACTCACATCGCCGTCTACATTACTGTTTGGCCTTTTCAACATTCTCAAGTCTGTCCAACTCGGGCAGCAGACTGGATCAAGTTTTTCTCTGACAACTTACCGAAGCATCCTCATGGAAGCTTATGATAAGCTGCTGTCTATTTGTACGACAGCTGTTCGCAAATAATAACAACCGACGGAATTCTTCAATAAAAATGGTATAGAGCAGCTCAAAATGCACTCGATACGGAATGTCAAGCCAAGGTCATGAATTGTGGTCGGAAAAGTGCAAACTGAAAAATGAACAGAATGAAATCATATCTATCCATCGTACTGCAGCATAACTTAGTACTGTGCAGGCATGAGTTGACGTTGAGACAATTAGGAACAACCTGACTAAAATTCGTTGAGAAATTCAGCTACTTTCACAAACGAGATGCACATATGTTCATATATTTGCAACATTTACACATAGCGGTTGATGTTTGATGTCATTCATTACCATTGTTACACATGAGAGCAATAAACGTCAGAAGTAGTGTTCCAAAAGTGGAGATATTGTAACACACGACAAGCCTCTTTTGCGTTTTGGGTAACGCAATACAGAACCACGGCTTAACGACTATGGCTTGTTTGTCGTCTTTTTGTACTTGTCTGCAGAGTAGTTCCAAAACGCGCCAGCTCAGAGGTCACTGCTCCATAGTGTCATCGTGTTTGTACACTTTCTGACTGAAAAGAAACAGACATTACCAGCTAACACCATTCGGCCGGTGTCAAGTACCCGTATCCGCATCGATCAATTCAAACGGCCGAGAGCAACAGAACTAACTAGTCACCCCAGAGCCTACGAGTCTGGCTTAGCCTTAGTGAAACGAAAGTATCGACTCTAAAACCGTCATCAGTTATTCACAGGTACGGCCTGCACGTTTAGTTTTCGATCAATCATTTAGTAAGTTGTCAATCTGTTTCGTTTCCGAATGCAGCTGTTCATGAGCCGATTTTTGGTGGAAGAATTATCGTGATGGCGCAAACCGTTAGGGAGATGTTTTTTGCACCCACCGATGCAAACTGGTTCCCTGTTCGGCGTTGCCCCAACTGTGCTGAAACACGTGCTTGAACATCCAGGTGTTATCGATTGTTGGCTGTGGCGGTCGCAACACTGGGACAATGGAGCCAAGCCACTTGACTGGAAATGCTCGTACACTCCCTACTCACCTACAGCCAGCTTATCTGACTTTTTTTCAGCGATGTGTTATAACCATTCCCTCACTTGGCTC
>LUCH01003786.1:0-46768 GCA_013368495.1 Paragonimus heterotremus
CATCATCATCATCATCATCATCATCATCATCATCACCATAAGCAGCAATATATCAGTGGATCACAACGATGTTTAGCTGACACACAACCACGAAGGAAAAACCTATAAAGCAAAAGAAAGGGAAAAAGAAGGGGAGAGGAAGGAGACCTGATTACCGAAAAAGGCCTACGTCTATATATTCAAACATACAACATCAAGGTGCCTACACCTTGCAAACAAACAACCGAACTGTAAGTGAAGGTAAGGCGTCATCAGCAAGATAGCTTCCTCACAGCTTTCACTGCCCCGCGTCATTAACTGCACTCAATTCACAGACAACTCGGACAAACAATGACAACATTCACACCACTGAGCTCGGTTAGCCGCCATCTCACCTAACGTTTCAAGCCACTGACTACGAGTCGCGAGGGCCCCAGCCTGAGAGGCGGACCCGATCTACAGTGGCCAAACTCTTCGTGAACGATTCCATTTGTCTACACCAGGTCATCGACTGTCCTCCTCGCACCTTACGCCAGTTGGCCGCAGCGTCGGCAAAGAGTGCTCGGTGTAGCAAACGATTTGCTGGCATCCTTAGTACATGACCTAACCATCCAAGTCTGTTCAAGTGTAGTGACTGAACAAAGGAACTCGTTTGACAATCAATGCCAAACACCAGCTTCTTAACCTCCTCGTTGCTAACTCGCTGATGCCACCTAATATGAGCGACTGAACGCAGATATCGATGGTCAAATACCTAAAGACAGTTCACATCCTCTACCCTGAGCGGCCAGGTTTTGCTGCCGTAAGGTAATACAGCCCTCATTGTTGTCTGATATGCGCGACCCTTAAGTTTCAGGGAAATACCTCTCTGTTGCAATAGGTGTCTTAGATTAACGAACACTAACCTGGCCTTGGAAATACGCGCCTATGTTTCATTCCCTGCACCGTCGCCGTCGCTGATGCAGCTTCTCAAGTATAAAAATCGGTCAACATCCTCAATGACTTCATTATCTAATCTAACATTGAATCTACGTAATTACAGCAATCTTGCATAAACACTGCATTTTGAGGCTGCAAACCGCATTCCGAATTATTTAGCAGAACGTGAAATAGCGTTCTGCTGTGTTTGTGCTGCCTGAAAGTTGTCAAACAGCCACACCTTGTCGTCAGCATAATCAAGGTCAGTCGGTCTTTCACCAGGTAGGAGGCTCACACCGGCATCATTCGAGTGCCGCAGACAGTCCTCCATTATTTCGTCCGTGACGAAATTGAACAAAAGTGGTGAAAGGAGACAGCCTTGACGTACGCCACTCATGGTGCTAAAACTGTCAGACAGCTCACCGTAAACCCTAACCTGAGCCGAAATATGGAAGTAAGGCGTCGACAGCATATTCACACACTTGGTCGGTACACCCCTACATTTAAGTGACTCCAAAATTGTAGATCGATCCATCGCATTCAACGCACCTTTATAGTCGAGGAATACGGCAATTGTTGGCCGACGGTACACATGACGCTGCTCCATAATTTGACGGAGGGTAAAATGTGATCTATACATCCCCAGCCAGGGCGAAACCCTGCTTGTTCTTCCCTAATGTTAGCTTCCCGAACTGCAGTGTGTCGACGAAGTATGACGGATGCAAGAACCCTGGAAATGATTGGGGTCAAACTAATCCCTTATGGTTTTCACGAGAGCCCCGGGCTCCTTTCTTGTATATAGGAACTATTATCGAATGACCCCAGCACGGAGGGATGGTCTCCGTCGACCACACAGGGTTAAACAACTGAGTTAAGGCCTCTACCAACGCCTTTCTACCCTTTTTGAATAGCGCTGGCAAGAGAACATCCGGGCCAGCAGCCCTATTACGATTGAGAGCCGAGATGCAATTACGAATCTCAATCCCAGTGGGTGGTTCCAAATCTACCGATCGACTTGTTACATCACAAGTTTGTGGCGGTAACATAGTAGAAGCAGGAGGCCAGCTAAATTGTCCCTGAAAGTGCCCACCGACCGCTCTAACCTTCCAGATTTACCATATATTAGTGTACCATCTACCTAGCTTCCATGACAGACGGTCGCCTGGGACCAGTGGGACGGATCAGCTTAGAGAGTTTGCAGTGTTCCCTGAGGCAAAAGCGGTTTCCATTTCCTTAGTTTTTTTCACCAATCACTATCATCCTTCAGACTATATTTCAGTTTCCTACGGACATCTGTTCTAGACTTATTACGTGAACTACCAGGAGGAACCTTCCTTCTGGCTTCTAACAACTCCAGGGATTTCTCCAAGGTCCAGTGTTTGTTTAACTCATGTACACCAGGGTCGCATGCAACAGTATCTGCTTTCTGAATGATCTGTGAAATTTGAGTCCAAGAGTTAGTAGGACCTTCGGAATGAGTACCACTAAGGCACCACATGCATTTAAAACATGTGTGCTAACCAATGTTTTACTAACGTCACATTGGGCAGTATCGATTGCCAATTTAGAAACCTAGAGTCACAGTCAATGATGTGTGAAGTAGATGCTGTTTGTTAATTGACTCTAATGGATAACCTCATGATTAAGATTTCTGGTAATCGCACTCATGGTTTGCTCATCAGCATTCAAGAATTTAATCCGCAAGTTTAATGAAGTCGATATCTTCAAAGTAATTAAGCTAAGAGAAAGAACATCATAATCTTCTGAAGATGTCTTACAAACTGAAACTTATTCATAAATAGTTGGAACGCAATGATTTCATGATGTCAGTAGTGATAGTAGTGGAGCACTTGTCAACATTTAACATCAGGAGTTCTACCTTTAGTGTGGACACATGCAACGACAAAACTACCAGGTAACCCAATATTACATGGATTAGTTTTACTAGATAACATCACAAATTGATCACATTCGTGCACAGTAATTTTACAAAACCAAACAACTAATCTGGTTCACAACTATTTGTGTTGAATGTTGGCGTTCAAATGACAATGACGAGTGTGAGACCAACCCACGGATATGCCTTGTTTCCGTGCTCAAAACAAGTGCATGTGTAGAGAGTGAATCCAATTCATCCTGGAAATTTTATTGGTTGACAACAGCACATCTCAGCTGAGAGACTTTCTCACGCCTGGATATGAATGCAACGTTGGCGAACTTATAGTTCAAAAGGCCATGGAGGATTCATTTTGGCCTCAACTAGCATTTGTCAGTGGAAGGACCTTATGTTTAATCCAGTAACGACGCCAGGTCAAGTGTTTATTATGCTGTGTCGTTTCAGCTAGCGTGTTTGAATGTGCGATAGGACTCCATACAAATCCACTTGTGTGGGTGTATTGGAAATCGCATCCTGAGAGGTTCAACTTCGATCAAAGATAGAAACAGACGAAGATAACCTTCGATCTATCTGAATGAAACAACTTAAGAGTCCTTTGGCTGACTTCCAGTACAACAAAGACTGTCGTTATTGAAATCATTGGCTGTATAGGGCTTCTGTACGAGAAGTGTAAAGGTGATACCGCAAGGTTATCCTCGGCGGAACTATTGAAAAATTAAAAAAATCACTTTCTGTACGAAGAATAAGTTCAGAGTCATTTGAAGTAAACGGTGATCCGCTTCTCACGGACCTTTTGATGAAGCTATGCAATTTTCATCTCGGTGATGACATTCTATCTGCCTTACCTAACGCGTGAAGGCGATACTGGTATGACATTCCTGAATTTCGTTTGTACAGATTGATTGATGATCTGAGGCAAATTTTCAGCCTGGTTATTCACGATGGTAAATAACGAGTAAATATTTTATTCGCGCATTATAAATAGTGCCACGTATGAAGATGTATGGGCACGGAAATGTGGTTTTCTGGCATGACACCGCTTTGATACGTATGCCCCAACGCACAGGATCGTGGATCCTTTTTCGCATGATGTATGTGTTAGAACGATTGAACAACTGTGCTGATCCAAACCCGATCGATCATTTCCGGACTGTACTCAGTCGACAACAATTGTAGGTAAAGATGCTAACATCCAGTATCTCATGGGAAAATTGTACGATAACACAAGGCGTGAATTGAGTAATCCTCGATGCAGTGGTCTTCAGAATTGTAAAATATCTCACTGAGGTTCAGAGACCGAAAGAAAAATCACGAATCATTGACTCCTTTCCGGAAGATGACCTGTTAGAATGATTTCAAGAATTTACTGCGCTCAGTTTCGTGATAACCAACATCTCCACATTAAAAATGAGCACATCGTGATTACAGTTTAACCCGTTCGGTTGCTTCTCTTGCTAAATCTTTGCAATGAAATCTATACATTTTCCAGTTTAAGATATTTGGATAAACTTTTGTGTCTCAGTGTCACTTATCCCCTGTGATGATATCAGCTACACATGACGAAGTAGACTTTTCTGATATTGATTCACAAAAATTCCAACTAAGTACACTTCACTGGCAAAGTGGAACAGGGGATGAGGGCGGAAACTCCAAACTGGAATCTTCACATTCTTCGGGGGTCTACAATGACAGGTTGCCTAAGAGATTTAAGTGAGTGACCGGCGCAAAACGACGATCACTGAAGCACACTGGGGTGGCAAAATTGAGGGATGTACGTTAGCAAGCACACATCTCCATTATGATGAGCACAGCTGTTCATCAATAGTTTAGTCAGCGTTTTCTGTCAAGACTCAGGTAGAGAGCTCGACACTGCTGGATCTCAGGGTGTTACAATTCAAGCGAGATGTTTTCGTTTCTACAATCTGACTCAGTAAATCAACGTAATCGGTTTCATCTGGGCCACTGTGTAGATTTAGGGAAAAAACGGTAAAATTTCAATCTGATATCGACACATTTTAAAGTGGTATCAGGTCCCGCGATCCTCTTATCTGAACACTGGAAAGTGGAGAACGGTATAGATCAAACTAACTGCCCGTAGTTGACAAATTAATCTAGTAGTTTTGTTGTACTACTGATGAGCGAAAAATGAATGAAACTTCAGTTGGTTACTTTATTTCCACCTGTTACCCAAACAGAAAGCGGAAGTCAACTAAGTGTTCATCAACAAACGACGTAACTGAATTTAGGGACTGATTATTCTATGAGACTGTTTGAACTTGCCTTGATGCCGTGCGATACCTTATCATAAACGAACACGTCTCAATATTCTTCTCCATTGTTTGAACCCACCGATTATAGACAATAAGAGTGTTATCGTAAGTACTGTAAGTTTGGTTGCCAGAAATTACCGGAAGCGCGTAATCATTTCGTTAGTTCTATCATTCATTAGGTATACACACCCGGTAAACAATGAATATGTAATCAGATCTATGGTTAACCAGTTACGAATAGGGGTTGCGGAGTTTTAGTATGCGAATCGACAATAAAAGTTGATGAGAACATCTTACTGTTGGCCTCACCGCTACTTGGTCAACACAATCTGACATAATTCACTTACTGATGATGATGTTGAGACTTGTTACACTCGTATAATTTGCAAACAGCTGCCATGCGTGTGTATGTATCTAAAATCCACAAGTGGTTCCTAAGTTTTATTTCCACGCTGTCCCAGTTTTTAGTTATCTATTCATAAGCCAACAAAGCCTAGTATTTCAAATGTGATGATTCGGTCGACTTAATATGAGGTCGTTGGTGTAATGACCAAAATGACTGACCCATGGAAACGTCCGCGGGAGTTCGAAAACGAATCAGGCTAGGATGTGTATTACTAACCAGCCGTGGTAGGATCCAACTCTAACCTAGTGCTTCTTTTCGACAGCATCTGGCTAGAAAGTTTATGCGGATGCGAGATCTACAACCAAAGATTACTGGTACACAAATTAAATCTGTGGTTGTTTTGAATTGCTACTTCTTCGAATTGCGCACAGTTTGTTTCCTCATGGAGTGCTATTCAGTGCTGTGAATCGCTGTTTTTAATGTTAGACATCTAACCTCGTTTCTAACCCTAATTCACATCAATTATCCACTTTTCATCTTGCGTTTTTCTCAGCGCCAGTTTCCTATACTATTCAGTTACTCACTTGCTCACGTGAACGTTGTCTAAAGTCCATTACTTCTTTTTATTCCCTTTTCGTTCTGTTGATCTTGGAATTGACACAACAAGGATTTCCATTAATGGCATTTAATGTTGCTTCTTGTTTGTTCCTCGTTAACCATTACAGATGTATTTATGCTGAACTCGTTTCTTCTATCACCTTTGATTATATCGAACTTGGTTGACTAACGAGCAAAATCAATGACGCAGTCATTCACGACCTGAAGAACTAATAAACCTTGTGGGCTACGTCATGTGTAACCCTGTGAGACAAGGAACGTTCGGGTTTAATAGTATATGGAATAAGGTTTGGCGCAGCTTGATTTTTCTTTGAGTTAATGTTGAGCACCGAAACCCAGTCACGTTTTCTCCATGTGTTGTGTTGCTGAGTCAAATCATAAGAGCGCTTAGTGAACAAGGTGAGCAAAACTTTGACAATAATTCCTACGGAATGCACTTCCAGTTCTTGATGAGAAATACTTCTAGTGTATCAATTACTTCTATAATACATATATATATATATATATATAATTTCGGCGTGTACAAAATGCTTAGTCTTCGACTAATAACTGCTGTCCGATTAATGTGGTAGTCAAAATTCGACCGGAGTGAATGCTTTGTGAGTGTCCACTTAACCCGTTACTTTTATAATCAGGTTATTCTTATTGGCAAGCAATTATCATTCATACGACCCTAACCTGACAAATTTCTTTCGAATATGGACTGACTGGATACGAGGAAACATTAATGTCTGAGGCAACGTCATCATCCCCTTTCTGAAAATGATATATGGGTGTGGCTTTGTTGGTTATACTGACCTGTCGATTATAGCGGTAGCTCGACAGAACTGCACGGTCATTAGCTACTCGCCGATACCCATTAGCAGATAAGCCAAGTGAATTCTTCTTTTGCATTAGCGGTAGTGGTGGACATTGTATGTTCAGGGTGTGGTCGAGAAGTTATGCTGCCCGTATCGTTCCCTTCATCGCTATCTATATTCTACAAAGTTCAACGAGTCCCACAGACTCTAAAACCAACAGTGGATATACAAAAAACGAAAACTGATTGGTTATTTTTGAGAACTGAAGGAGTGGTGGCAATTAGCGCTGCTTGTTCGACGAAGTTGTTATGACCAAGTGCTCATGTATTCAGACAAAATCAGATAGCCATGTTAGTTGAGTAGCGGGTGAGGCAGACAAGTTTATACACAAGCCTGTACGCTTCTCTATCCATAGGCCGTTTAAACTCTCAACCTAGTTGTACTGAACGTGAGCGCTGTTACCACAAAATAGCATATCAAGCCACGTGTGCATTAAGAAAGGTGGAGGAATGTTCGGGAGTGGGAGGGTGTTGAACGCGATACAGAAGTATGCGGGTATCATTTATAAGAAGGGGGTGGATTTTAGACTACATCGTAGACCAGAGAAGCTGCATATATGCGTACAAAAGCTTTACGATCGACAGAGAAAAAAATAGCTGATGCATCTCAGATTTTAGTTGGACAAGTGAGGGGTGAGATGGACGAGTTATTAGATGGGCACGAGAGTAGTACTCAATAAACTGGTTGGTTGCCTGGTTGCGTAGACCATGTCAACCACTAACAACCCAGTCAGGCCATTGTTAATGCGTGGGTAGTGCAAACAATCGTTCATTATATGTTCACCATATTTCCACGTACCACCCAACAGATGTTGTTAGCAGATAACAGGGGGTAAAATAATTAGTTGTGGATAATTGTAAAAGCTTTTCCTATTCGCTAAGCATACAGACAGGCGATAATATGGGGGTAAGAACAGATTAATAGTTTGTTCCCTCTTAATTTTAGTAACAAAAATCCTCATTATCAGATTGATTTTAAGAGTGAGGGTATTGGCAGAATTGTACTGCTCATAACATTTAATGAAATAGCAAACCAGAAATGAATCTAGCATTTCCTCAATAAGTGAAAACAGTGTGTTGATTAATTTGTCGGACTGGCTTAATGAAATTCACATCTTAACCAAAAGAACACTAGCTTGTAGGGAACATCAACTATTTTGGTAGATTACCCGGTGGACGATTTTAGAATATGTGTTAGGACAATCGCATATCCATCCAGACAAAGTGAAACTACCAGTTTCATTGGTGTATCGTTTAGCATTCTGGGACTCAGGTGATGATTCATATCAAAATTCGGGCCAAGATTAACACGTGAGTCAGTTGTGTTGTATACGACTGACCTATGATGGTAGTATTTTTGTATTATGTTTCTTTTCCTTTCTTCTCTACATCTGTTTTCCAAGCAAAATGATATTCATTAGGCAGCGCATTGTTATTACATTCTGACACGGAATGTTAAAAAATGTTGTCCCCTATTTTGTATAGACTGAGTTTGTTTGGAAAGGGCGGACTATTCTCATGTATTATACAATCACAGAACTAACTTGTGGAGATACTTTCTGGATGATATGCTTACAAGCGTGGGAAGTAATGAGTTCTTTCTTGCAGTAATCAAGCTGGAGGAGTTAAGATGATTATAGTGAACAAAATTTGATTGGTATAAGTGAATACCAGAGAATGTGCGGTTTCATGAATTAAACCGAGAATGGTAGCGAAATTGTGTAAGAAAAAGCCTTAAGATTGATATGAATCACGCGCATAAGGCAACTTACAGTTTTGTAGATAGACCTTACCCAACGAGTCAAGGTTTAGCATTTTGTTTCATAACTTTCACTAACTATGGTACAATCTTCGGCCCGATTACTTATTATAACAAACAGAAATAGCAAGCCAGAGACTCAAAGCTATGACCATAGGGAACCTAACTAGAGTTATTATCCCCATGGCAGCTGATTACTTTAAGTGCATCTGAGGTCACATTAATCTTTGGAGGTGAGCGTGAATTTGTCGGAAGGAACGGAACACTGTTTTCACCTGATCACAGCTAGAGATGCTTTCGAAATCACACGACGACCGCTATCTAACATGTATTGAGTAGACCATAAGGAAGCATTTTGAGGACGTTCAGTAGGTCACATAATCCGCTGAGAAGTAAGGGACACATAGAATAAGACTGCATTTCTATGATGACAGCGGAGGTGATTTGTTGGCTTCAATCGGTATCGCGTGATAAATCTTCCCGAATGTTACTTGGATTGGTTGGATTTTCATCGGGGTCGAGTCACCTTTTTGCAAGGTACATCAGATAGTTTACGCCTAGAACAGTTGTCATCGGATGACCTTGGAACACGTAGATTTACTTAGGATGTGCTTTAGGAAATATTTTCGTCAACCGTACCGGTCACAGTATACGAATTAGGACAAATGGATAAGAACGGCTGAAATTTAAGAATGAGCGATTAACTGAGGTAGGGTTAGCAAACAGGGCCATGATTAAACTGATTAACAATCAAACAGGTAATCATGAGCTAACAAATCAAGTGAGCAGGAATGAGACAAGGAACTAGAACTGCAGACAATATCGGTTATACATTGACACAAGCGGGGGTTGTGAAGACTAGGGAAAGGTTTAATACAAGTCGTGCAAACTCACTTGTGGAAAGAGGAATGAAGTAAACCTACACACAATAAAATAACTGGGATTAACATAAACAGTTTGAGAGAATAACATAAACTTTTGATTACTAATCCCTAAACCACCGTGATAATGCTGGGTCATTGACAATGAGATTGTGTAGGCAAAGACTAGGACTATAAAGTATATCGCGACAGCCCTCGTAAATGACATGAGTCCGCTGAACCGAACGTGTTGTCGAGTCCAGGTAAGCATCCTGCACACTCCTGTTGTAGTCCATCCATAGTTACTGGCAGACAGTCCTACCTTTAAGAAGGGACTTCTGGGGTAAATGTGATGTTAAACTGAAGACCGCTGGGGTGTACATGGTGTTGACCAGCACTTTGTAATGAGTCACAAAACATAACATATTTGAATATTTGTTGGCTTAGTCATGACCTCGTTTGCTATCCTAATCACAATGAATGTCTCGTTCCAATTGTACATGCAGCTGAATTCGCATATGTCCATCACTCACAGCCCGTGTATGGAAACCGTTCAGGTTGGTCGAAGCGCCTCGGTAGATTTTGTCGTACGTAACTTAACCTGCGTGTTCTAAACAGGTTTTCTTAGAAACTACTGTTGACGGTCAACTTTTATGTCTCTTTCGCTTGCCACCTATTGGAATAAAAAGAAGATACACTTGTGCCGAAACATTGGGAAAAATCTCCGGTTTCAACTCGGCTAAATTCAGGGCGCGGATGTATTTTGTTGCATGGAATCTAATTTTCGTCAAAGCCCATTTTTAACCAGTTGGTTTGGAGATCATTCCAAGTTATTCTTATAATTTGCATGGTGGTGTGGATTTTGGTGTGCCTGCAGTACATATCTTGTGAGAGTAAAGAACGTGATAAATATGTTCGTTTCTTTAGTCAGTTGGTTCCAATGACTGTTCCAATGAACGGGTTATATGGAACACACTGACCTATAGTCTTCTGTTGTCCATGTTGACATTGACAGCTTCGCATTACTGATCAACTAAGGACCAGTCCGGATCTAAGATATGTAGAATGTAGGTGAATAAATTTTCGTAGATATATGAAAACCCTTCCGGTAACCTGAAAACGGACAGTCAGTTTTATTTCTGTCGTAATATCATCTCTTCTATTATTATTATTATTATTATTATTATTATTATTATTATTATTATTATTATTATTATTAGGGTTTATCCATAGTGTATCACAAACGTATTTTAGGTCATTCTTCCCCATGAGCTGCTATTTGCAATAGAGTTCTAGGAACCACAGAAGTAGCAACGATTTTCTCTGTGAATGTCGCGAACGAAAAATTGGAAGCAAAACCAACTCTTAGTTCCAACCGTGTAAAATGTATGGTTTTATCATTATGCTATAGAGTTCATACTGGTGATAGAAGATTGTGTTTTATCTACAACGTCGTTTTTAGACACATGCAATGGAACAGTCGATTTTGTTAATGCATGTCTACTCTTCCATTGGTTATACTACTCTCCAGTAATTGTTGTAGATCTTCTAACCAAATGTTTTTAAAAGCTTTCATATCCACGAATCTTCTGTGCGGTGGTAGAAATAGTCATCGTTCACGTACACTAACACATGTTTAACAGTCCGAGGGTTGTGGTTTGCTTACTTCTAACATGCTGTATACCAAACATCCTGTTCGTGGTGTTCTTTCTGAATATACATATATATGTGTTTAACTGGACCACTTTTCAAGTCTTTTTATGTCCTTACTTTTGTCACGGTTCTCTGGCATTCCTAGCTTATCGTAACTTTTTAATAACCCCGAAACTTTTGTACGGAAGTTGACTTTAAAAAATAAATTAACAATTGTAATTTTCCTGTGCTGAATTTGTAATTAGACACATAGTGAACATTCACCTACTGAGGGATATAAAACACGTTCTTGTCTTGACTTAATCTGAATAAAGTGAGAGGTGTTCAAAGCTCTCAGTGCAGTCCAAATGACCAATGTATTCTGTACCGTCCAAAGACAAACTGTAAACGATTAAAGCGATTTAAATCCATTTCTCGATATTCACCGAGCGTCTGATCAGTTGCTTTTCAGACAGTCTGTGACAGATACTGAATATCTGAACATTTACTACAACCTACAATCGTCTTTTTTATGTCCTGTTAAAGGTCTTCGGATTCTATTGACAATCGAGTGGGCTGGACTTGATGTTTCAAATGATTGAATTCAATAATGATGTTTCTGTTTGTTACAGTTCAAACCCTAATATTAATTTTGTCCGAATTTGAAGTGAGTTACGCTGAATACACGTCACCGAAAAATATATTTGGAATCTTTTCGGAATTAGCAATACAAAATAAAGTTCTGTTATATCTTAAGAATGTGATAGAATTTTTTCATTAATTGATCTTAATATGGTTTATTCCTTACCCCGAACTCAAATTATCTCAGTGTATTCGTTGTAGTAAAATAAGTTTATTGATACTTCAGTAACAGAATTTGAAAAACGCACTCTATTTATTGTTGTTTACATTATACACATCTACTTTTACTAAGTCATAACTTCAAACTGTCTGCTAAGTTTATGGCAGCTTTGGAAACAGGATAAACGAGAGATGGCATGAAATACTTACCTTTTACTAAATAATTGCTTTACGAGGTTATAGCCTGAGACATGCACTAGATCAATAGGGAGGTTGAAGTCAACACATAATCACTTTTACTAACTTGTTTGGATGTGATGGTTCGGTCATACATCCTGTCAAGTTGACAGGGTACTTCTAGGCCATCACGTTGGCAAACGCATGAGCCGGAATTTTCTTCTCTACATGGACAACGTAAGCAATGCAGATGAACTCTAACGATAGCAACACTCCCGTACAAAACTGCTTTTGTCTCTGTGACCATCAACGAAGTGGTGGGTGACTTTCTCGACCTTGTTACGGAAGTGAACTCACTACTTACCATTACTTGTCAGAACGATACTCCAGAAGTCTATTCATTGAACAACGAGTCCATGTTACTTGGGTGGGAGGATAATGTGTAAGTGATTTTCTTTAGGCGGTGTACTTCTTATTTTCAATGAAGTGAAACCGGTCAGCCAGTCGTGATTAGCTTGCAAATGAATCCAATGAGAGTTCACAGAGGTTTTTGTAAGCACTTGGTCCAATAAAACGTAACTGTTTTGATCCAACTAGGTCCTAATATCGCAGTGCACACCAATAAATCGAACACAAGACCAGTAGGTAAGTGTCACAATGGTAGCGAATGTGCATATTCATTACGCTAGGCGGCCACTAGGTGGGAAAACCCTAATCTTATTCCAAGGTCCTGATGGACTAGCACTAGTTTGCAGGCTAGTCACAAATGATTGATCGATGATGTCACCTGGGAAAATAGAGGGAACCAACTAAGAAGCGTGCTTCCATTCATCGTGGATCTGTCGAAAACGTATCTGAGAAACTAAAATCTACAGTCTCGTACAAGTGGCAATCAAAGTGTAATAAACATAATCCAGAATTTTTGTTTACAACGTTCCGCTTCTTTGCTATTCAAGATTAACACGGTTCATTCTGTGTTTGGTTATATGGTAGATGGGCCAAACACAAGAATTGCACATTGTACGAAAACCTGACAGGTTTTTCGGCCAAGCCTGTTAGTTGATGGCTTTCTATCAAAAATGTCGACTTTACCACCGGGTGATTTTACTTTTATGTTTGATATCAGTGTAAAAGGAAATATGCCCGGGGAAACGTTCATTGATAATTTTTTAGGCCACTATTTTCGCAGTTTAGGATGATCAATCTATCGTAAAATATTGTCACTGACCCCACTTGCTTCCTCGTCACACTTCATCAACCCTAAATAGAATACAGTGCATGTACCCATCTGAGTTAGGTTACGATAACCAGTAATCTTCTAGTTCACAGCTGGAAAACATTTTTAGCTGTTATAACAAGCGGCTTCTAGGAAGTTACTTCCTCATGTGGATCCTGTTACTAAGCTTTCCCATATGTGGATAACCTATATGGACGGGCTTTGTTCTTTCGTTGGCAGTTGTTGTTACTACTGCTATTCTTGTTGTTGACGTTGAGTCAAAGCTTCACTCGGCAGATGGCTTGTTGGCCAATGAGCCGTATTCAGTATTCTTGTGTCACACACTCTGGTAAGTTGTGCACACGTGTACACGTAATATGCGGTCATTTGTCCCTTGTTCAAATATCCATTCTACCAGAATCACCGGAATGAACACGAACGTTTGTTGAGATCACGCATCGGTCACATATATGTGGAGAAAGATGAGGAAACAACAAGGAATGAACTTTGTGACCACGCACCCGACAGTTGTTAGAAAATGAAACACCTGGCCACCTGTACATGCTCAAGGTTTTGGGGTACGATATGGGCTAAATGATCGTCATCATCAACGTCGGGCTGTTACCCGCATGCGCAGTAGATTGGGTAATCATGTGCGCAAGATGAAGCACGGATAACTGACCGATGTCAAATACACACGCATGCAGTGGACATACTTGACAACCGGATCCTGGCGGGACGGACCACGAGCACAGGCTGACAATCAGTTTGTGCACATGCTAGATAGAATCAGTGACCAGACATTCCGTCCGTACTTCTGGTTGTGTTACTGATAGGTTACAAGGTAATCATAACTCACACTTCATTGAAATTCTCATTTTGTATGGCCAGATAACTGTTTGATTAGGACCAGAGCGTACATACAATGAGTTCACTTCCCCCATATCCAAGTATTTACAGTTGTTCATCTGTATTTCGGTTAGCGGCAAACATTTTATTCTTCATCCGCTTGGCTAGATTGTGACTGATGTAGCAGAACTGATCTGACAAGCTGACTAAAAATATCCCGGACCAGGGAACCGCTATTCATTTTGATCTCTTATCGACCAGTAAGCACAAGTTCCATGGGCATAATTCAATTAAAGTATGTATTGCTATCACGCAAAAGTATACACATATTATATAAGCACACACCTCTCGCAAACGGACGGCCATACCTTTAAACAAATACAAAAATATAACAAAGAACACGCAGTAACGATAGCAAAGAGTAATCATTTTTAAATGTTACAGTCTTTGAAATGCAAAGAGCAGTATAAAAAGTGGGATCACGTTGATTTTCAAACAGCCGACTAAATGGTTCCAACAGTACAATAATTAATCTCAGTAGATGCGCATTTGAATAACTAGGCAAGAATCCACTATAGGGAAATCACTCTTGGGTAGTATATTAAATATGAATGACAAAAACCATCTGAGAAATAGAGGCACAGCCTTAACATGTTATTGTTCCTATTTTGGGGAGTCATTCTTTGCTGTGTAAACCGAAGAAACCTGTGTTCGTATTTTCACATTGACCATATACAGCCATTGGTTGAAATCGTTAAATGTTAGTTTAGTTTAACCTATGTTTTGTAGGCTAGATCGAATAGAATCCTGGGCATAGTTTCAAAGGTCATCTGTCAGTGATAGTGAGAAGGATGACACGTGTTCACACCCAGAACATAGATATTAGCAAGGTTAACAAAAACTGAACTCAAACTGACGTGAAACAGCTAAGTTATAACCTAAGCAAGGTCTATTTGGTAGTTGATATCACGCCAAATTATTGTCATCTATCACCCAGCTACTACTGTACCGATGGATAGGATGTGAGATCTTGACAGGGAGCGTTATGCACACAATTTCTTTTACAGCTGTGATGATTGCCGAAGCACCCGTGTTGGCCTTCCCAAACCAGAGTCACCGTGCCCTTTGAGACATGCGCCGACTCCGTTCAGTTGACTTCGACTAACGGTTTGAGTCTGTTAGTCTAAAGTGATACTATAATTAGGGAGGAGAAGTGCTTCTTCCAGATACATCTGTGCTGGACACTTTTTGACAGTGTAGATATTAGTTCTCTGGACATCGAAACATTCGGAAAAAAGAGCCACTGGACATCAGTACGTGGTCTAATGTTGCCTTGTGCATATCTTCATCATAAGACACCGTTCATTTGTAAAACTGTGAAGAACTCATAAGCACATCTTCAAGTTGGCGTGGTAATTGTCACGAAGAAATACTGGCCGTCTCTACAGTCAAGCGCTGTCAGATTTACCGTTCCTCAGAAAAGCCAACACAATGTAATCAGGAAATTTTTTTGAGTTGACTTCACGACTAATATAAACTCTGTTACTCTTTGTGGTAGACTAGAGATGTGAAGGTTTGTTGTCATTGAGGACGAACAGAAACCAGCAACGAAACCAACATTAGTACAACACTCTTAACTGTGAGTGAGCATCAAGAATCATTATGATCTCAATTTTGAGCTCCTGCGGTCGTATTCAATACAAAAGGGGTGGTCTGAGATAGACTGTCTCCATCCAGAAAAACGGGATGAAAGCAAGTTATAGTTCACTTAAACATTGTTACCCAGCTTATTTAATGGATCAAATAAAAACCTGTTGAATGTAACTTCAGCTATTCAGGTCACGTAGTTCACGTTGACTTCCCTAACAGACATGCCGATCAGTAAAGCGACCATCTTCGATTCTGACCACTGAGATTGATAGCCGAACGCCATTTTGTCTTAAGTATTGTTGGACAGACCTTACAGTCCAATTGGCTGATGGGATTGCAACAAATTTTTATGTATCTTGCATGGAAATTACATAACGAGATACAGGTGTGTAGCCTGATGAGTTTTCCATTGGTCAGTGTGGTGATCATCGTAACACAATTCAGGCAATGTGACAACCAAATTTATTTGAGCATAATCTCGGTTGTTTTAGAATTTTATGAACCTCATTAGTGCTCACGTTTATAATTCAGTTCTGGACAAAACCAAATGATCAAACAACTGGAATTCCGGTACATTCTATTCAAGTGTGAAAAGGTGAGGCGACCGGGTAGTCTGCCAGCAGTTAATTGTTTCCCGCCCAACGAGCCAACAATTGAAACGGCTTTCGGAGCCAACCCTCAATTGTTCAGCCTCAAGCGATGAGCTCGATTGTTTGCTCTGACAAGTCTATTTTAGCTGGCCTGGCGGAAAAAGTAAATGTAGACAGGATCTTTAATCACACAAAGCTGTACCATGGCTCCATCCCACCCTTAAGTATACGAGATATACAAGAGCACACAAACGTACACGTGTCTCTGTCAACGAGGTGAAGTGACTATTGTGCTTAAGGGTGTGTGGTTATCTTTCGGGCGAATCCAGAATAAGTTTTAGCGAAAGTATCAAAGAGTTGTCAGTTCATCTATTATAGTCCACGCGCCTATTACATCTCCCCTTCGATCCATGCTTATACCCGTCGTGTTGGACAAAACATGTTGGTCCGTCGTCTCGTGTCAATGTCGTGCTGTTTGCCGTACGTTCCAACAAAGTGAAACGGTGACTATTCGTTCTGTGCATTCGTTGACTGTAAAACGGGTTATGGCTTTTTCAAACGTTTCTAACCTGTATGCATACATGTGTTCATCTCTATATATTACCTGATGAAATTGGGATTGCGTTGTGGTGCAAAGTCGTCATCACAAGATGGAGCTGAGTTGTTCGATCGGTTGAATAGAAAGAGTGGAACACTGAGTGAAGGAAAGTATACCTGAAGTCTCGTGAGTTTAAAACAAACCAGTTGAACTCGGGGGAAAGCAACACCGGAAAGACACCGACTCTCAAACCGGTCCTGTGTTGTTATTGTCTTGCATGTTGCTGTCCAAATCTGACCAAAGTATTAACAGTCAGTCTAAAAGTAACAGATTTTTCTGTAACGGTAAAATGGCGGCAGACTTTCACTGCGGATGATTGGGTGGATGATAGAGAACAAAGAAGGGTTCCGTTTAGTCGAATGTTTATCAGAACACAAATCTGACCCAGTTGTTGGTGACTACCCAGAACTGTAATCTGTCGACGGATTCGCCCTCAGTTTGTAGTGATGGCTTGACTTTGAGTTGAAATCGTTATCGTCATGTAAGGAGTAGAAAGTCCGATCGATTCGATCACCGAACATTCTGAGATAGGTGCTGAGTTTACAAAGTCAAACCTGATTAGAACAGGACTAGAGACAGCAGTAAATGTCTGCCTATGTTTGTATAACCTTCTGAGGTATACGGTAAAAGACTACATTACTTTCTTCCATTTATTCAAATTGATTACACCACCAAATTCATTACACCTTGAAATGCGATTCACTGGTTGTGAAGACAACGTGTAGTTAAAATATTTTGGACACAGTTAGTTTCACCCATTGCCAAACATTATCATAGTATCAACGAAAATGTCTACTTTGTTAACAGATTACGAAGTATCACTCGTTATCAGTTGATATTAGCTGGATGATTTTTCTTCCGAGTCGTCCTTTCACAGTCCATTCTAAAGTGTACACTTTGACTTATCAAAGGAAGATAAAGGTTGAACTATGGTTCGTTTGCATTGAATGTTTTCTGCTCCACGGTCACTACATATTGTGGAACATTGAGATAAACCTAATCATATCCGTGCCCAAAACAAATGACCACAGTTGGACTTGCGGTTAGATACAACATAACTTAGCTCACAAAACCAGATGTTTCTCCCACTCAAATATCAAACCGATTATCAGGTAGGATCTAGCTGGAAATAATGAAATGTTAGCACACAATTATGCGTTTACTCCTATAGTCACCCGTTACTACTCTTTCGTGTATGTGGTCGATCACCTAATAATAACAAATAGCCCGAGTGAAAGGCGAACCTCAGTCATCTAACAGTGATGTTGATCTCACGTTCCCCGGTTTTGAATACACTCATATCTTCTTTTTTAAATTATAACTCAACCTTTCCTTTTGATGAGATTATCCATCTTTGGTCATCGTAAACAGAGCAATCTATCTGCCGGCTTCCTTAATTTGACTCAACCGACGCAACATACACGAAAGTTCAATTAGCCATAACGGATTGACCGAATCTGAAGGTGGAATGACTCGCAAGTGCATTTTACGCTCTTGAGCATGTCAATCTTGTTGCCTCAGGCAAAGTCAGTGCAACAATACGAATACGATGCAACCGTTTTAACAGTCATTTCGGCTACATCAGATCGGAAGTGAGTACCTACATACACTGGGAGTGTTTGTTTCTGTGCGTCTGTGTGTGCCTCTTTGGTTTGGTAGCTTCTAAAAGGTGGATATCTTGAACAAGTCCGCAAGTCCGTTATGATTTCCGGTTTGCTCATTTCTACGACGATTCACTCTAGCCAGACTTGTTCGTGGATATGTTTTCGAATGGAGGAATCACGCATCAGTTGATAACTCAACATAAGAACATTTTCAAATCAACCTGCTATGTGCACTTGACATGAAGACATTGTCCACAATCAGTTTTTCGTTTCATTCTAATTCTGAGGAAACGTCCGATACAAGTGAAAGTTATGTTTTAAAACAATGATGGACCAACCGAATATGACAAACCATGACCAAAACAAAGGTCACTCGACTTATAACTGGAATTTCTAAATTTGTAAGGGTAAGCGAACACAACTTCTTGTTAGCACATAACGTTCCTACTAGGGTTATCTAAACGAACTTCAATATATATGAATGCGCACCCGTTAACTTAATTTGTTACCGTGCACATGCGCGACGAAACGGGACAAAGTATAACATGAAGAACCGTGCCTCGCACACCATACGTCATCCGTTATTCTGAATTGAATGTAAGTCCTGCTTTTGTGGAGTTCTGAGGTGCAATGAAGTAAATTCATTACTAATGCTACGAAACTCCCTCATATTGTTGTTTCCTGTCGGTGCTTAAGAGTTTGTGCTCTCGTGCCCATATGTATAAGTCGACGATACTTCTTTTGTAGTTCAGCCAGAGTGGTGCAATTACACGACCAGTACGATGTTTATCAGCGTTTTTCTTTTCTTTTAACGCTTCATTGTTTACGTGCGTCAGTTAGAATCTGCTTCCTTGCAGTTAACGAAGGGATTAAATGTTTTGCTTGCTACAATTACCATTGTTTCTTGTCGCCTCCACCTCAAGTTCCTTTCAACCCAAACCAGGAGGGACCAATAGCTCAATAAGACACCAGCAAAACCGACCTAAGCGGATTACAAGCTAGTGTACTTCACCAGGGTCGGCTACTGTACAAAAAAGATTTCATGAAATCTGTGTTGACAGCTCCAGGTAACGGTATCAAAAGGAACATCCCCATAATAAGCGATGGATGCAGCAGTCTGTGAGAAAGAGAATACATGGCTGTGGTGCATGAGAGCACTACACCAAACAACCTAAACGATAGAACAGCAAGCCGCTCATTCGGTCAGTTCAGGGAAGCGTACCCCATCCACGGCGGGAAAGACGCAAAACACGAGAAATAGTGTTAACACCAAATTATCGCTGACCTTAAGAGAATACCACAAAACGTTTGAAATATCAACAGCGAAGCGCAACAGGTGAAAATCACTAGAGAGGTATACATTCAAACATACGAGCAGGATTTTGTAACTAGACAAGTTCACACATACTGTGGGCAGTTGTCATTCACAAATACGGGCATGTCTGGACTAGAGAACAAAATGCTTGTGCAGTCCTAATGAACAATATTCTGATGATCCATTCAGTTAATAAACCGCATGTTTTGTACCGCCACCTATTATGTTTAAACAGTACTGTCGGAGTGACTTTCTTCCCCGTCTGTCGCAATACGATGGGCTTCTTGGAGTTTGCGATACTAGAGAACAGCCGGATACCAACCTCAGGTCCTCTGAACTGGAGTGGACTGAGCTGGAGAGTGTTAACATTCAAACGTTAACCTATTACGTCTAATAAAACTCTTGTCATAAAAATTAGAAAGGCAAAAATAGAAGTGATATGATTTTGATGTGATACTACTTGCTGTCAGATCAGTAGCATTAAAAATCAGTTAAGCGTACGGTTGGTTTCATAACTGACAAATCTTCTAAATGCTACTTATCTTAACCACTTGTAAGTAACAGAATTGCCGAATGATGAACAACACTGACAAACGATCATGGACTGTTAATTTGGCTAAACGCCTTCGGCTGGTTTGCTTTATAAAATGATACCTAGGTCCTAAGATTTCCGTCTGCCCTCTTTGATAGATATTTACCACCTGGCCCATTTAGAACACCTACCAGTGTCACCTCATACATAATGTTGGGATTCAGGCGTAAAGGTTTTGGTTACTCTCTGATTGTTCGAGCTAGTACAACCTGACTAGCCATAGTCGTTATGGCCATAGAGTGCAGTATCACAGAAACCTTCGAGACATCGTAAAATAACATACCTTCAAGTAAAAGTGATTTTAGGATAACTATATCTAGCAGAAGTATGAACCTAAAGTTCGACTATGTTACTGCTCATAGGCCTTGTCTTCTCTTACCAGAATTGACAGTTGGACTTGGACCCCCTTGCAATAAGACGATAACAGCACAATCAGAATCACTGGGACAGTCTAACTTCTCCAACTTCGTCATAAAATTTTCATCCGGATGCAAAATTTTTCAAACACATAAGTGATGTTCAAATTATTCTGTTGAATACTTGCACCTTGTGGGATAGTTAAAAGCCGTCCGGGTTCTGAAGACCACTACTAAGTGGGATTCGAGTAGTAACCTAAAACCTTACGAATTCAAACTGCCGACCTTCACGGAATTAATCTAAAGAGTGCACTATATGCCAATACCAACTTGCAACTTACTGCCAAGTAAAGAAGTATTCTGGCAGACTTGAAACACTGGGTGCCCTTTATTCGATTTAATAACATAGCAAGATAACATACTGTGGATGTAAACACTTGATTTCATCTCATCATAAACACACCCTTCAACTAACGTTAACTTATCAACCCAAGGGCCAGACATATGAACTGGTCGACGAAATGGGGACTCATTCAAACTGAATACTATTTCCACCTGACCATCATCTTCATATCCAGAGAGATTCAAATCAACATGAGAAAACCAGTAACCAATATGAATACTTCGAAATTGGATCCATGTATTCTTAGGCTGTGCACACAACACTCAAGACAAGGTATCACTTTGACTGACGAGTGGTAGACAGAACATAGCATCCGCTCCCAGCTCCTACGAAATCCAGCTGTTTGGTAAAACACTTCTGAAATCAAACAAGTTATACCTCCCAAGGAAAAATTCAAAACGTTCCATCGCAATAGCACCGAATTGTCACAAAACAGCTGGATTGTTGCTGTATATTTGAGCACCTGAGAGCAATGAATGAGTGACCAATAAATTGACCTGAACCGTACCTTTAATGGGCTTAAATCAACGTTTCCTATTTTTCTAATTTAACATTGTTTCCGTATGAAAGGCAGTGGGGTCTATTTCCCCTGGGTATCAATTCGGTCGAGTGAAATGAATTGAGTTGCCAGGTTTTGCGGTCTGAAATGTATGCTATGCATTGCTCTGGCGTACCGTAATTCGTTTAAAATACAATTAGCATAGAGTCAGTACGTCGACCGATATAACTGTCGGGTTTTGCGAGTTGAATGATTGAGGCAAACCACATTATTTCACGGCCCTCAGATTATGGAGGTTGGCCGGCTGAACTGCTGCTAGCAAACATCTCGTGAGGGTGTGTTACGCGATCATTGTGCTCAGAACGTGTAAACAGTTGAGTGGGGGTGCTGGAAAGAAAATTTGTCTAACTGGGAAGTCCCAAACAGTACATAACTGATGAATTCAAGCACTTCAAACTGGCTATCGACATTCTACCTGACGCGGCAACATAGTTGAGTTAATTGGATTTCAATTCAGCGACGTGTGAGAACAAAATGTTTGCCAAGCGGAATTTGTTCCACTCTCGGCAACAAACTGTAATGAATGTGTGCCGAGTTAGGTGAAATGACTGCTAAAAATCTGTACTACATTTGCCGTCATGCTTCGCAGTAGTCGTATACAAACAGAAGGCTAAGAACTATCAAGTTGTTCAACCCTGGTTAGGATAATTTGGGATAACCAGGTCGGAACACACGACTATATGACTGACAATATCGTTACAACTGAGCTATCTACATAACTCATTAAATACAGTAGCAGAGCAGCTATGGGAAATCCATTGGGATTCGCTGTGTTGATACTTTGATGTTAAAGATTGGGTAGTGTTTGACTATAGACTTCACACATTTGTCAAACTAAAAATGTCACACCAGTGGTAAATTAACTTTCAAGCGATCTACGAAAATAATTTGTTATCCAAAAAGTCGTCCTCATCGTAGCTTGAAGGTTACTTTTGAATTTTAAGTAAACGATTGTCTGATGTATCTAAACAGTCAAATGCTTCCATAAGATGGCCACATTCGAAGAACTACAGAATATGCAGTGACTTACGGTTTAACGCAGTCTGTTGGGTAGGATGTACATTTTTCGATTCAGGCTGAACAAAACGGAATAGTGAAGGCTTTCTCATATTATGCTGGCTCTGTAGACAAATTACTAATCGACAAAATATACACATATAAATATATATACTAATTGGAAGCTTTATACTGAAGTTGGTCATTAGAATTTAATACTTTATGAAGCAATAATACAAACAATTGAATTAAACGATGAAACACCAGAGAAGTTGGAGTACATCATATCAACAAAGAAGGCATCTTGGGAGAATAAAGTAAACACGGGGTACGTTCACATCTCTGTAGGTGTGTGGGTGTCATGGTGGGTAGCATGTTGACTTCTCAGCTGGTGGTCGAGGGTTAGAATCTGTGGACTGGTGTTTGGTTGCCACAATGCTTGTAAAACTTGCAACAGTTCGACATACCCTCACATTGAGTCTGCCCAGAATCAGCAAGAATTGTCTTTTGAGAATCCACGTGGTCCATTAGCATCACACCAGACAAACAGAGAAAGAGCGGACGCTGCTCAGAACACCAGAAAGAATCTGTACAAAAGACGGTCATATGAAGAAACTGAACTTGATAATTTCCAGTATACAGTAACAAGACTATCCGAAAAATTTTATAGGACGACGCGATATACTAGCATCACAGTCAAAAGAGGATATCATTATAGAAAAAGGGACTACCTACAATAAGTTCCGTTAAAAGATGATGGTATTACGTATCAAATGTTACAGAGGTTAACAAATTCGACTGAGCAAAACCTAACGGAGCTTAATTCCGTGTACTCATCTATTTCCGGAGATTTAGTGGCTTTATTCTAGGCAAACCCCCAGCCTCACTTCACACTACGCTTGACGGTTTGCATGCAACCACGCGGGAAGTTACGCAGAAACAACCGAGAGATATCTAATTTCCAAAGTGAAAGGACCTACGCTTAAATGCATGTTGAGGTTTGTGTAAAAGAAGTGTCAGTGTCAGTGTTATATTCAAACAACAAATGTCCGCAGTCACTAGACGTGTTCTAACCATTGATGATTATCGATCCAACAGGTTTATTTTAGGGTATTATGATTAACGATTAGGTCTATTAAGTTGTTCGTGAACTTGGTAGCGTCATGGGTTTAGTGATCTATAATCCGATTATTTGCAC
The DNA here is from genome assembly GCA_013368495.1 of Paragonimus heterotremus. NCBI lineage: Eukaryota > Metazoa > Platyhelminthes > Trematoda > Plagiorchiida > Troglotrematidae > Paragonimus > Paragonimus heterotremus. The sequence goes on from LUCH01003786.1 coordinate 24,043, forward strand.
CTTCACCGTAGGGTATGCAACATGACCCATACGATTACAAATTTGGTACTGATGAGTCAGTACAAAATGCTTACATCTACTCAGCATAGTCGATGCATTATTTTGTTCAACTATGTTTAACATCGCTGGTGTAATCCGTTTGGTTCTGAGTATAACTAGGTGATTTAATTAACTTTTTCGCAGTAGATGAGTCACAGAGGCGATATCTTTATTTATTAACCAGTTAAAGATGTAGCAAGTTAAAACTTTCGAAAATGACAAACAAATCCCAGTTTTAAAAAATCGAAATATCAAAAAAAACTGTCTATCAACTTATTTCATGGCATGTTTTTTCCGCCTGCAAACAACATTTTGTGTTTTATCCTCTGAAACAAAAGCAGGCTGAACAGGCTTAGAAATAATTTTTCGATACAATGGTTAAACTCAGTATTGTAGACATAGACCATAGAGTCGATCAACATTTTACACGAATCCTAATCTGATTTGGGAATTTGGTTCATCACTGTCATCAATACTATCAACTTTATCCGAGAGGGAACAATGCAACTAATGTGAATGCATAAAGCAAATTTCAAGGCAGCAACAATGGGAAGTGAGGTTGTCAATGCTCTGGAACTTAAAACACAAAGGCACCAATTTCACTTTATTAGAATAGCCGACATCCACTGCAGTGAATAGTGTTCATTTTACTTCAATCAAACTGAATAATACTTATGAGCAATCATCACGGTGTTAGGCAAATTTAATCACTTCCGTGATTTCAATTTGACTGGATCATCCTACTCACGGAATCACGGGGTTAACAGGATGGCCGTAAATGTATATATGCACAAGGACAACCCACGGTTTTTTATTTGGACACATAAGAGAAAAACGTATATGTCTAAACAGTGAAGTAAAAATACCAGTTGAATAAGCGGAACAACAACAAAACAAATAAGAAAGAACGTAAGAACCAAACGTCTGACTAGTGGCAAGAGTGTACGAAAGGACTACTCATTGGACGGAGAATGTCAAACACTCGACTTTGACAAACAGCTCGTTGATGTGAGATAACCAGCCTGATTTGGAAACAAGTGTACAATCGATCTTGCAGTATTTTGAACTGTAACGAAAATCATTGTGAACATAAGAACAACGATTAAGTGTCCTAGATGCAGGCTGTTTGGATAGGCGGAATGGTTACTTCTTGTCATTTCAAGGAATTGAATTTCTGATTTTCCGAAGAAGGACAACACATCACTTTATACTTCTTTTTTTGTTCGCATTTGCACAACACAGCCACAACATCATGAATATGTCCGAAACACAGATTTTTCCTTATAAGCACGTAGATAATGGACATACAAAGCTAGACGATGTCGGGAACCTAGGCCTTTTTAAGGAACACCATGGCTATTTGGAAGCAAAGGTGAACATGCGTTTGATTGTTGAAATAGCCCGCGAAAAGCCTTGGTTTGAAACAACTGAAACATTTAGTTGGAAGAAGAGTTATAGAGGTAAACTGTGGAGTTTACTGACATCCAGAAATTTGACAGCGAAGTTTTACTGGTTTTCAGAAGGTGAGTCATACGTAATAGAAACTGGTATATTCAGATATTGGCGACAGAAGACAAAGTACCTTGTGATTGAGAACCTGACCAATTGGTCAGTCCTACAAAGCTAATGTACAAAACGGAAAAGGCAATAGGAATGGCGAAGACGATAGGCGGCGCGAGCAAAAAAGAATGTCACCATCCTCTGAGCCTATCAATTACAATCCCGGATACAGTAAGCGCTCACGCATGTGTGACTCGATTGACTGACCACTCAGAAGACTAACAGTAGTGATCTCAACCGTAAAGCATCAGATTCCTTTAGTATCAATCATGGTCAACTACATAACTGAACCACCGAATTGTCTACATTCAGCCTAATATGTTCACATCTAATTCACCACCTTTGCACAAGTAATTAGTGATCTACAATTCCATGCTTCACAGTAGCTCTTCTCTGCCTTGTTGTTAGTGTGTCCAGGATTGTGATTGAGTTGACTGGTTTGAATGTGCTTTTGAGCCAAAAGTGATACATAACCTTTAAATGCCATTGCAGATCGCATACACATTTTTCTCAACGTATGAGTTCACAATAATGTTGCTGAGATATAGTTTAGTACACATGCTGGTTTGGAGGAAATCTAGTCATGACAAATCTAAATTTGGGCTGGGCTAGAACCAGCGACATGAATAGAGCACCCAACCACGGCAAGTGTTCTACTAGCTGAGCCAAGATCTCACTAGTCTCCAAAGTTTCTGAATTGTCGGCTCGACTGGCAAAGCACTTACTAGTTCCTTTGCTCCCGTGAGGCAATTCGCAACGTAGACTTTTCACAACTGGATGTTTGTCAAATTCTTACTGGATTTGAGGCATACTGCAAATTTTATGGGTATTAACCTGATGTGAAAACAAGATAACTGTGTTTAGGCAATCGCATCCAGGATGTTCTGAGCGGGTTCACATGCCTGACAGTTGACTGTTTATAATTCCTGTTCTGACATATCAGTCCAGTAGTTTCTGTAGGTTTTATAACCGAATTAGAAACGCGTAGAGGATCATACGTATGTTACATGATTTGTTGTTCTTGTACGATACATTAATGAAAGAGTTATTTGTTCTCAACTGAATTTCGTTAGTTGAAGTTAAACCCAACGGGTCCTCTACCACAGATATCAGTCTTTATAGAATGATAATACAAAATCCGTACGTGGTTAACTACGAGTTACGATATCCTGGTTACAGAGTGAAAAGGTCAGAGAGGTGTCTGGTCATAGTTAGGAGAACTACAATATGTGGGATCAGCTTTAACATAAAACACTCTGTATTCGTGTTCCGTTACTTCACTCTTTCTAATAACAATCATAATAGGAAGTTACGTATTCAGCAAATAAGCTGCAAAAAAGACATTTTTACCACGTACGGTTAAATACACACTTTTGAAGTCACGCCATATGGGGTTTGGTGAAATGAGGGTGGTTGGTCGGACTATTGAGAAGTGCATCTAGGACAGACGATTGGCTATAGGCTTGCTATTTCGCAACCAGTTATAAGGTACGTGATGTATCGAACAGCTATTTTCCGTATGGGGGGTTGGCTGTAGAAAACGGGAAAGAGAAATGGACTAAGACAAGCCGAGTCCAGAACAAACACGGAGGTACATTTGACTCATCTTGATCGCATGAATGGACGAAGTCTCTTAGCTGACCTTAATCCCTTTGTGCCTGTACGACTGAGTGACTCCAAAACTGATCCTTGATTTTGAAATGATCGGGTTCATTACTACAAAGGTATCAGTACTCATATGAATAGATTGACAGATTGGGGAACCGTGTATGCATTCATCTAATTCCTAAGTGAAGAGTGAACATATGGAGAAACCTTGCTTAACCATTTGGGGGTGATGGTTTCCGCTACGTCTACGTGTTATGACATGACTTATCTTCGATCTCACCGACTATACTTCAACGCTTGTTCAAGGTACGATACCAGTGACCTAAAACAGCTCAGTGAAATCTAACCAAGTGAGACTGGTTACAGGTTGTTCTTCTAGCAGCTCATATAACGGTTGATGGTATAGTCGGGTACAGCTTAGTTAACTCATTTAATTCTTTTACTACTAGTTTTTCTGACAAAATTAAACCTTTTCTAACCTTTTCACCAACCTATCACTTCTCAGTTTGCGGTTATCAACAACAAGAAGCTTTCGTTACCGAGATTGAGCTTGGTTTCTTTCCCGATGCTCGATTGCTCAGGTTGTTCTAATGTCCATTAAACTGTTGAAACCAAGGCCAGACAGGCTTGCTGAGAGCAAGCCAACAATGAGGTATCCACTTTCTACTAGCAGGCACCAGTATGGTAAGCTCAGCGCGCATTATTCGGGTACTCAGCTTATGAAAGTAGTGTGTAAGCTTCCAGTCGAGAAATAGCCAACGACAACTGAAATCACAATGACGGGGTAGAAACAGTGACCATGGACTGATTAAGGGGTAGCTAAGGCCTACCAGTCAATGAGAACAAACCATATTACAACAGAAGAACACACACTATTTCTGCTGCTACGGAGAGGGTCGTGTACATAGAACGGCGAGAATACATAAAGCCAGGAATAAGAATCGCATATCAAAACTGTTGACAAACGTATTACTACACCTTCAGATGAAGAGCACACAATCATTAGACAGCGGTTAGCTATCAATCTCGGGATATTTGTCGGCCATAGACTACAAAAACAGTAGTGTATCATTGTCAATCGTCTACCCGCGACATGATCACAATATCAAGAAACACTACCAATCGACCGTTGACAGTTGATACTATTCATGCGTGACCACTGGCTGTCACTCCATTAAATTCAGATAAGGCTGTGGTAAATCCCACATGTCTGATCGATTTGCGGTTTTCCAATTAAGAACTGCTGTTAACTATCACATGTGACCGATGCGGATAAGAGAAAATAACTTAGTTCTGAAATGTTATTCTCTATCAACCTGATGGGATTAGGTCTAGCTAGTCAGCACGTTCAATGTTATTTGGCCATGACACTACTCACGGCCGGTAGTCACGTACCACTGTGTATCAATTGTGGCCAGTCACATACCATACTGAAACACTTAAAGTCACAAGCCGACACCACACGGCACACACTTTATACAAACTGACCACCAACACAAGACCTATCGACTTAGCGCATATAAACCAACCAACTGGTCGGTAATAATCTACAGAGAACCGGAGAGCAGTTTGCTACTTCAAAACACCAGTGCTCCGCATAACTGTTCAGCACGCTCCGATCGATAGACCAAAGCATCCTGACTCTCGGCAATTACAGTTTGCTTTAAAAGAAACCAACCTTATGAACGATTGGAGAAGGTCTTATGGATATGACAAAAATAGTCTGATGTTTGAACAGTGCGCGCACAGAGTGTACGAACTTCATAATACGCATAAGATTAGAACGACTCCAGTGAAAGTGAGAATGTTGAATACCGCTGAATTCGTAACCAGCTCATGTGGCTGGACAAAGCGATTGTGACGGGAGTGAAGAGTTATCAGTAAACAAACTTACCGATTACCCACATGTTATTCGGAAGCGAATCTTTCTACTTCAACAGACATACTGGATATTTGTCAAAAAACGCTGAACTAGATAAATTACCTTTACCTCTATCTTGATACCATGATATGTCGTTTGCAAAAAGCTGCTGCCCTCCATTCGACGTCTTAGACCATTTGCCAGCTAACAACATTCAATACATAAGTAGGTTAGCTCATATGATTGCTTCAGCACAATCCGCTGTGTTCATCAGTTATTTAAAAAAAACCTGTATAAGCGTTTTAAACTGTTGTTAGATTGAGATCATTAATCATTTATAGTTAAATTAACCTGTACCCAGAGTATATTGTGATATTCATGTTCAAAAGGATTATGCATCAACCCATCTCAAATCCCCTTGCTAGAGTTCGTCAGTAGTGTATATCCTAGTCACATCCAGGAGGTTAATTCCGTTCCCCGTTTTCATCAGGCGACCATAACTAAACTCCGGTTAGGGTTCGAGCACCGGCTACGTTGCTTGATTTCCTCAAAGGCAACCATAGTGACTGCATCATATATGCCGAATATGCTGGTATACTATAACGTGGAAACGCACCTATAAGGGTGAAGGAAACTCATTGTTGTCTTTACTTGAACCAAGGCAAGATGTGATGTAACACGATATCAAGTTCCAGTGCAACTTATGAGTATTCCTTCCAAGAATAAGTGGGTTTTTGGATGGATGACCGTTTAGCCTCATGTGCGCAACAAAGTTGTGCGGTAACCCTTGCAGCTGATGCAGACTGGAGTTCAGCAATGCAAATACACTTGTGACGACATCTCTTTGGACAACCTGTGATTATCAGAGGGCAGTAACCAACTTGGTTGACCTTCTGTCTTCTGCAAAACACAAAAAGTGACATTATAACAAGCTCGGGAATGGGGTTTTTACCTCTGAATTTTGTCACCATATTTCGTGGACTTAACATCAAAATTCAGATAGTCCAGAGAGACACGATTTACTCAAATTTGCCATTTCGCACAAGTTATGACACAAGGACTCAACGCTGTAGTGATGTGTCTTTTACATGATTTCCAAATAATACAATGGATCCGCAATAACATCAGCTTGTAACTATCATCCTAAGTTAGAATGCATGAAATTACAGGACAGTTCCGGATTAGCTTAACACACAGCGTTCCAGTCAAGCATGGTTATTGAAGGCCTCGTTCTCTGGGATTCTATTTTCAACCGATCTTAATAAATGACTGATACAACAGACGTGGAAGGGTGAGTTTTGACAGGCATCACAAAACGGCGAGAACGAAATTAATTCTGCAACTGCTAGACCCTTGACTTGTGTGTTGTGAAATTACATGTGCATAATATGGTTACTGACGAGATTTCAGTAGGTTAAATTAAAACTGGGTTTTGTATCGGGTGTGAATCGATTAAGCGCAGCTCACGGGGAATTTGTTCAGTGTTAGGTTTTAAGGGCTAACAGATGATGGCAAACTACAGAATCATAGATCACTGGTTTACGAAATGGCAATTGTAATCTGTCTCAAAGCAGAATAAAAAGAAGATTGACTAAGTAGAACATGGTAACATCTCTGAATAAATGATAAAGGGATGGTAAAACATGGATTACCGAATCCATTATGGTTATGACTAACACATCATATATTGAAATTGTCAATTTCCGTTTGTAGTAACTTGATTAACCCAAAACTACACATGATCCCACGATTTCTGGGACTTACCTAGGTCAGTTCTGGTAGACGTTCACTAGTCCAAATCATTAGTGTACAATGTGCAGATAATGAGTGCGTAGGTAATCGCCAATTCACTTGACTCTTACATCATAGAGATCGATAGTCAGAACTATGGGCAAAAAATCGTTAATGGGATTTCGTTTGAAAGTGTGTCACCTAATATAATCTGCAAGACAGATTGAGGGAAACTGTGATGTGTTATGATAAATTAGATATCCTTTCCTAAAACAACATACTTGATGAGTAAATAAGTTAGTCACCAGGTCACCTCCAATCAGAACTGAGCAATTTAGCTTCCTTATGTATGGAACTGTAATCGGACTCCGACGAAGTGAAGGACGAAAAACAAAAGGAAGAATGGCTTTGTCATCTGCTTACATAAGCACTTTCAGTGCTTGGTCGTTTCCGTAGTAAAGCTGAACCATTTAGAATGAACCGAAAGCGGTTCTCCTCTTATTCCGAAAGACCCCATTGTTTGCTGTACCACATACACCAGATGAGAAACACAAAAATAACCGAAGTAAGCCCACAACGTGCCACTGATCCAGTTCAACTTTTGAGTCAGCCAATTCGGTAAAGTCTGATGGTACTTGGCGCAGTTGGTTTAGATACCATATGTACACATGGAAACAGTCATGGATTTGACCAGGTGGTGCTATAAATCGAGCAGCTGTTCATCACTTCAGTAGTGCGGAATATTCTAGTACAATTCATATCGAAAGGAAGAGTTACTAAAAAACGGTTACAAGTGTACTATATGTGCTTGCTTCTTGTATACCACTGACTGCGCTAGGTTGGTTTGCCAGTTAACGTTTCCACCCGGCGACTTGAGAGATCATAGGATCTCCTTCCGAACAGACCACATCTAGCAACATTACACAGAACAGCAGTTGAGATCTACATGCCTGATCGCATTTTAGGTTTATGTATCTGCTAGTCACTTCTAAGAATAAGGCCCGGCGCGATAAACAGTCGATTGGTGTACGAAATAAGTGGTCTTATCAATGGAGATTGAAAGTTTTTATTGTTTTACCAATTTGTTGCGGTTCCCGAGTTTTTCGAAGTACACATTGCTGAACTGCCGTGTTACTTACGCGACCACTCCGTATGGTAAAGATTAATTGGAGAGAACATTCATGGTCAGGCTTGTTGAGTACAGACCATACTACCGAACCATAGAGTAAAAGGTACTGTACATAAGCATAATGCACCGTTCGTTTCAGCGAAGAACTGACCATTTTTCGAGACCACAGATGTCAAAGGTTAGCGAAAACAACAAGCGTGTTCAATATTCTCATTGATATTTCATTGTTTTTACTACACACTGATAAGTTAATATCACTGAAATAAACTGAAAAACTCTGAAGTCTCAGGCGAACACTGTACGAAAGAGGTGGGGTTGGGAACATTCTAGTCTTGGAACAGGTGTGATGTGCATTTCATAAGTGTGACTGTTCATTTCATTCAGGATTGTCTGCATACTCTTGGAGGGGAAATCGCTCAAAAGAATGACACCCAAATTCTCCACGTTGGTCAGTTGGGTCCCGAGAAGAAACTCCATCTCCGAGTCCTTGGGTTCTTCAACTGTGCTTTTAGAATGCCGCCTATGACAAAGTTGGAAGGGGAGGAGGGATGAGATCTCCGAGACGCATACGTGCATTGTTACTTTGGAAGAAGAATGAGTATATAGAGATTTCAACAAACTCACTTGTTCTTCTGAAGTTCTCTTAGGTCAGAGGTGGCCTTAGATGACGTTTAGAGCGATCGAACTGAAAGCCTTCTCTGAATCTATGAAATTTTGTCTGGTGGTTACACTGGTGAGAGGTGAGGTCTCAAGACCCGCTGCAAAATAAAAATCTCACCGACTAGTTCTAAACAAAGTTGGGACTGAGTTTTGTTTTGGACGAGTCTGTTTTATGGATTCATGTGTCAAAGTAATCTTGCGTCGGTAAATGAATGGGCTGCAAATAAAACAGACTGAAGCTTTTAAGTGTTTTACATTGACTTTGGGTCCTTATTTTTAAAATGGGAATACTTGCAAATATGCGCGAAGCACGAGGCATCGATTCAAGTCGCAGGACCTATCGCCCACATGTCTGAAGGCAGAAGGCGGGAAAGTGATCGGATTTGGATACAACCGTCCTTATGAAGAGTGGTTGAGGGGAAGTCCAGATCTGAGTATGGCCGCCTCTGAAAGAGGAGGGCGAAAGTGGGCTTGTATTTAGAGCCCTACCGAGCTTCCATATTTTACACTGTATAATTACTTCTATTACCAGTCGCGGATGAGCTGGAATGAAATAACTGACCGGTCGGTTCCCATTGCCTATACAGTTCTTCTCAGACCAGCTGCTGAATTATATCTCGAGATGCATAGAACAGAGGAAAGCAAACATCTACAACGACAGAACTCGTGTGTAAGTGATTATTTAAAGTTGTACGATAGATGTTAATTCGGTGATTCCACCAAAAACCGACTGGCATACGATCAATCGGGTCCCATGATTGAACTGCACAGTGCAGCTTACAAATGATACAATGCTCGTTCTTGCTTTTGAATGCAGTAATGAAAGTGTAGACACTATGGGGTGCGCATATTTATAACAATCTTTCACTCCCCATTAATGGGTTCTGCTTGAAAATCAAACGTTTATGCAGCAAGAAGATCAAGTTAACGATTCGAATACCCACAAATGAGGTGATGTTTGAGTATTTCCTTTGGTCCAAAATGTAATATAGAGTGATATAAAATCAGCCTTGACAAAATCTGAACTACTGACCGTTATCGCACTCCTATGTGACAGACACAACGTTTTCTAATGTGCAGTTACAGTTTAAACGGACATTCTAAGACTGGCAGCGTGCAAACGACCATGCACTGGGATACAATCACTCAAGCTTGCGGAGATTGAGACAGCGCACATCCAGCTCTAGAAAACATTCGCCAGAGCTGCTTGTTGGTCCATCCGTCAAAAAATGTGAACTATAGGAACACCAGTGTTACCGATTGTACGGGGGTTAGGAAACTATTATCAGACTGACGGTCACATGGAAACACACAGAAACTGATCGAATTGGGAGAAAACGTAGACTGGGAACCTGAGAGCAACTGCATAACGTCACTGTTCTCAGTGTCTTGAATTCCGGCAGTTCACAGATGTTTGTGCACAGGAAGAGTGTTAACTTGAGACACCTCATCAGTGAGAATCTAGTCTGGCCAGAAGCGGCTGTCGACAAGACAGTGATGTCTGATTCTCGTTACTGTTTGGCGTACCAGATACCCTAAATTTTGCATCATGTCCTTAATTTACAAGAACTTTGGAAGTGGATGCGTAATTGATAATACAATCTAGATGCAAAAATCCCTTCATTGAAAGAAACATTAAACATCTAAGAGCAACAACACGATGCAAAAATTGGACATGACCTCGCTACGCCGTGAAATCGATGATCATGCACACAAGCTAATGCCCGAGACATTAAAACAATGTAGCCTGAAGCATTATGGCCCAGTTAAATGGAATATCGCCCACATTCGATGGCAGCCCTCACACGAATTTGGATTTCCAATCGACCTTCTTCAAAAGACGCTGGTTGAAGTGCTGACCTGAATGCGAAGGGTGCTAGCAAGCAGATGTTAGTGATGTCAAGCTTATAACAAGCAAAACTATCGAATCCGTAAGATGCGTTGTCCATTAAGGGCTCTTTTGCAGTCCTATTTGCTAATATATATTTCTGGCATAAACTACGGGAGTGTCCTTCCTCAAATGTCGAAACAACCACGAACTGTAACCTAGGTATACTACCGTTTGTTAAAAATAATCACTATAAAAGTCTGAATTAGGGTGTAAAATTGTTATTACAGTCAAAATGGCAGATTCTATGAAGATCGTAAAATACGATAACATGCTTATAAGGATCAAATCGGAAAGTGAATCAAAGGGACAAGTGACAAAATTTGTGCCAATACGTGTGTATCTTATTACAATACAAAACGATCTGAAGCACGTGTTTAAGAGCATCCTTGATTCAAGTATGCTATAACAGGGTGTAAGATCACGTTTGCCGTGAGAAAAACAATACAAAACGGTGGACAGTGGTTACTTAACAAGAATCAACACAAGTATCCGGATACTAACCGTAGGACCAAAAGAAATACGACTTTAGGTCTCCGTATGCTAGCCACTTTTAATTCAGCACCTGTTTTCAAATGGAGACCGAGTAATTCGGAGTAAAGACCGTAACGGCATATTGTAACTGAAACAAACATACGATCCAAGAGCGTACTTGTGGCTAAAGCGAGACAGCATTCAAAGGTGGGGAGTTATTTTAGAAGCAACCAACGGATAGCACTTCCTCTCTAGTCTACCGTGATTGTGGTTTATATGCGTGGTCGGAAAACAAGAACGGATAGACAGGCAGCAGAATGAATTATTCCAGCTAGTGCACGTCAGCCGTAACACTCTGAAGTGAAAGGGAGGGGGCAAAAAGTCGCTAACTCGACGAGTTTAATTGGTTGAGTTGAATAACATGGGTCATTCATTCGTTCTTCTCCATTAAATTGGGCTGGAACAGTGAAAAGGAGAATGAATTGGCATTCGAATCGCAGAAGAGCAACTCAACGTACTCATTCGAGACTGGTAGAAGTTTCCGTTCACATTTACTGTGAATCTATTTTTCTATCAGGATAATAAGAATTAGGTTTGGGATTTTAAAATGATGAACAGAAATATACCCGTAATCACGTGACTTACTTGCAAAATCCACTGCAGTCGAAGTTTGTGTCACATGTAATGAAAGTGGGAGTTTCTGGTTGATATTGGTTAATTGTTACCAAAAGTTGTGATCGCTGAGAATCATTGATCCATATTAATATACAGGTATAGCCGAGGGAGACTGGCCCAGATCTCCGACATATTGTGCTCAGACAACGAAAACATAGATGATGATTATCCTACTTGCTTGTCACACTTATAAGATTGGTGCTCCGATCTCCTGTCTCAGAAATAGAGGTATCAATACCTACTCCTGAGAAAATTTCATCATCATTATCATAAACAGCAACACATCAGTGCCATACAACCACGAAGAATAAGAAACAAACCCTGTTTAGAAAGAGAGAAAAAAGAGAGAGGACCTAATCACTAAAAATAGCTACGTCTATATTCGAACACACAACACCTTGCAAACAAACAACCGAGCTATAAGTGAAAGTAGGACGTCATCAGCAAGACAGCTTCCTCACGGCTTTCACTGCCCCGCTTCATAAAGTGCACTCACCTCACAGACAACTCGGAAAAACAACGACAACATTCACGCCACTGAGCTCGGTTAGCACCAGTTGTGAAAAACGATAGACTTGTAAGAAGTTTTTTGTGTGACAGACGACGTAAGAATCTGTGATATAACAAATGCTGTCCTCTTCGATCCACCCGACACCAGTGAGTGGCAGACTGTTTATCCTACGCGAATTCAGCGTACGGTTTGGCGCTACTAAGTAGCCTGGTCAGAGACCATCGGATCCTAAGGCACTGGTGCAGTCAACGAAACTGATGACTGTCTGCACCATCTCTGTGCTACTCACGGGGTGGCTATCACGACCTCAAGGGGGGCGAGCAATGACATAACGTAGAATCACCACCATTGGTATAATTAAAAGTCCGTACGACAGCGCGACATTCACAAAGTGCCTGTCACGCTAGTGATGCTAGGAGATGAATGCAACACGCAACATTGACTAATCGGAACCAAGTTGTTTATCCGCTGTTTACAGACCCGGTTATTGTAAATCAGTTGGGCAGCGCCGAAAACTGGATACTGAACGACTGAAGACCCCAAATACGAGGGTGGTTGTCAGCATGTAGTTGCCGTCAGGCTTAAAGACTTTCCCGCATCCACTACCCTTGAAATATTTGGCAAAATCTAGAGTAGGGCAATGCAGCAATCGTTGAAATATTCAAAAACCAGTTGTATAAACGTCCGAACGGGTTCGACGACAACAGCGCAGTTATTTCGAGTCTGAATAGGAGTAAGAATGAGCGGTATGCTGGTTTCATTATGGACACAGTCAGTGAGAACAAAAGGAGGACATTCCGAAAAACTTGTCATTAACTCACTTAAAGACTTTTAACAGTCAAGGAAAACACAAGTAAGCAAAGCAAGTTGATACAGGGCAATAATGACTGCCGTCAGTCTAGAGAGTTTTATGGTTCATTTAAGGAGATTTTTGGTACATCCCTTCTCTCCGCTAAAACGCTACTGGACGGCGCATTTGGCCTTCCATGCACAAAACCGGAGGACATAGTGAGGATCTGGTGCAACCATTTTTCAGCCGGTTGAGCCGGCCTACTGATCATCAACTACTAATGACTAGATGATTGTGAATAATCTTCCGCTGCAAACCACCACGGAGACACTAACCTCTGCCCTTGCCGAGATTTAAAGATCTATCAGTCAGCTGGCCATGGTGATGCGTTAGTCTGTAGCTCAAATTTAAGATTTAAGCATTAAGATGCTCGCCGAGCATGACATTTATGTTGCAAAAGTTTCAACACCAAACAAGATGACATTATGTTAGGAGGCGCATTTTCTAACCAGACTGCCAGAACGCGTCACACCACATCGATCGACCGGCCCAGCTCGGATGGTATGGTCCCATTCAGCCAATCAGATTGCAGGTGTGCAATCGAACGCCTGCGCGCTATCTGAACAGTGTTTTTCTCGCGTCGCCTTCTGACGCCCCCTGTAACGTGATTTGTTCTGACTCCCTGACTGCCATATATGATTATCTCATTTGATTCGCTTTGTGTCTACCGCCCATCTATGGTAATCGTTCTGTCCTATAAATCTAGAGCTTCTGTGGCCTTAGTCTGTCTCATCTCGTCTCGCTCGTCCAATAAACAGTGCAGCCGTGTCTCTTCTGATTTCTCGGTCTGGGCCAAGCGATTGAGTGCGTAACCAAGGTGACGATCCAATACATTATCAGTGCGTAAGCTTTTGAATGCTCAACATACGCTTAAACCTATATGCTGAAACAACTACGTATTGAAGATATCACGCAGTTTAGTGGTGGAAGGTTTGCAACCTAATACGAAGGTCGGTGGACATCACAATACTTAGGTCCATCAGACACTCGTGAAACGGAAAGACTACTGACGAATGTGGGATGTCAGAAAAACTTTTAAGCCTGTCAACCCCTCTTTGTATTATGGCCTGCTTCAGTCGGTTCACCCCATCTAGGAACAGGATACAGCTCAGCAGGAGCCCAAAGATGTGCTGATGGCATTTTTAGTCAAATATAATGGAAGCAAGCAGAGGACGGACAGCTATTGGGACATCCATTTAGTGAGCTAGATTGGAAAAGCTCCAATGAGAATTCTGCTTAGTCAGGTTAATGCAGAAATATAAGAGACTAATTTTCCTGAGGGGCAGTTTGGATTTTAATTGATTCGCAGTTAGATTGACAAGGTGTTTGCCGCCAAAAAGATGCAGGAAAATTACCATGAGCACAACAAGCCATTGTACACCCTTCTTATGGATTTCACTAAGGCGTTTTGATTCCCGGGAACAGTGAAGCATTGTGAATAGTGCTTCGTAAATTTGAATGTCCAGGCTAGTTTGCCAATTAAGTAAAATGGCAAATGATGGTATGAATGCGAATTGTAATACAGACCATAAGACGTAGTGGGACGCTGCTTTGAATCAAACTATCTAAAGGAGTGCAATCCGAAGATTAAATGAACACCAACTTCGCGAATGTTAACCCAAGCACGCAGTGCGCAAATAAATTACAGGCTCCATAGCTAATGGTGACATGATCGCCTGGCGTTGGGACGAATGCAACGCGAGCGTACTGGTGTTCTCGAAGTTGCAGGTAAAGGAAGTATTCAAAGTGGACGGGCGACAAAGAAACGGCGGGCGCATCAGGCACAAATAATTTCAGCCAACTATACCTTTTCGTCCGTATCACCCAACGGCACCTGTGGCTTGGAAAACCTCCCGCTTTCTGGAAAGGGCAACGGTGATCTACTACCTTTTGTTTTAGTCAGATTTGTTGATGTGCTGCAAGTCGAAAGTTTTGTTTGATTTCATAGGTTCAGTTTAATCATTATTTACTTTCCTAACCACATATAATTTGCGCAGATGTATACTCCTTTACTTAACCTATTTGTACCTTAAGCTAGCAATATCCTTCTCCTTAGTTTAAATTCTATCGATAAAATTTCTCCATCTTTTACTTCTGAGAGATAAGGGTCTCGCTGTGACACTGACCTAACATTTGGTTGGCCAGCAGTGGCCGACTAATTATAATGACCTACACTCACAAGTTTCCGAGTCTTATTCCCTTGGGTTTACACCGGATATGAAGTGCACGAGTTGGACCGCGAGTAGCGTAGCGTAATCCACTGTGGTTATGTGCACGTGTCTTTTGACTGTGGTTACTGTGACAAACTAATTCGGATGCGGATGTTGCCATGCATGATCAGAATCTTCAAAGTTGTCTTCAGCTTTGGTTACTGAAGAATATTAAGTCGAACCAGGAGAATAATGGGGTCAAGAAGTTGTTCGTTACGGGTACAAGCCGAGACCAAAAGAAGCCCACCGATATATGAAAGTTATCATGACTACGAATCAAATTCCATTTCTGAACGAAGTAAAGGTAGTCATCTAGTCAAGTGAACTGGCTGATGACATGACTTGAATCTTACACTGGTTAAGTGCTAAAATATAAACGAATAGAAAATGTGTGTAAGGTGGCGAAGGGCAGAACTAAAATGTTGAGTAAGAGACCGTTTTCACTAAACCCGGACCGTTGGTTACAGACATGACTGTAGCTAAACACGTTGATTTGGCTTGTCTGCTAAGGTACAGCGATAAGTGATGTAACAAGAAAAGTCGTCGTGAATATTTGAAGCTAGACATTAATAAAGACTAAACAGCTATGCACTGTAATCGGGAAAAGAAGGTTTACCATCGCATCTGCATCAGATTGTTTCCACAATCATACGTTTGGAGGAAGAACCTGCTGGCATCGATGATACATAAATCGCCACATACCATGCCATGGCGACTCCATCGCATAACCATTCGCATCCAGGTATTTGTGAACAAACCGGATAGACATGGTACATAAGTAGCATCTGATTCCACGAAAGAAACGCAAATTGACTAACCTTCGACGTCATTAATTTGGCGCGGTGAATCACCGCCGTGGAGGGTTGTCCACAATGGATTAAGCGCCACACGAGAAGACAAAACGGCCAGCTGTTCGAGAGTCATTTTGACTAAGCGGCCCGGAGAAGGGAAGTCGTCCCAAACGGATATCACTCTTTAGTTCTGATTCCGGGATGAAGCAACAGTTCATGATAATCTTACTTTCAAAGAAGGTAAGATGTCGATATCAGACGAAGCACAACACTGTCAGACAAAAATAAAGCGAGAACAGCTAGCATCGGTTGACCGGCTCATGAGTGATTCGAAAAGAGGCGCCGCACTAGTACGTGTACGGTGGTTGAATGTTCACTTTCTTGAAATGAGTAAAACATACTGTTATTGCTAGCAGTGTCAACTTCTCAGTATCAACGACCTACTTGACTCTGGCTGAGTGCCATTGATTCAGTCAATGATAAGTTCATTGGACGCAACAAAAATCCAGGGATCTTAGCACACCGATTATCAAGAGGCGAAAGTTGGCGATCGTTTGGAAGGTGAAAGACGTTGTAATGAATTACGAGTTCTACGCAGATGCTCAAAGGTGAATGTTCGTAAAGACAATATCAGAATGCAAGGTATGAGTGATTAAGTTCATGTATGGTCTGCTATCTGGTCAAGTGGAAGGAAAACGTTAATCATTTCTGGTCACACTGCTGGTGGTTTGATCGGAAAGGATCTACCGCAGAAACTATTACTATTAATATCAATCCTCCAAAATGACCGTATACCTTAAAGAGATTGTGTACAGACCGAGTTATAACGACTTTTATAGGGAAGTTTGGGGTTTTTGATTAATTCGAACTGAACATCAGACGAACTTGATCGCAACCTTTGGAGGCAGATAAGTCTTTCGGCTAACACATTTCGAAAGGAAGCACTAGACTTGAGTATCGTTCTCGTTAGAGATCATCAACGGTGAATTTCCTCGCCCGGACCGGAAGTTGAACTCCGGTTCTCGTGCTTGTGAGATCAACGTGTTAACCACGATGCGAAATGAAACAACTTCTCGTGGTCCCGAACTCCGACATGAACCAAAAAAGATAATGATGAAGTCGATTGCAGATAAACATTGCATCTCGCTAGCAGACACTCTGCGAAGTTACACGAAAAATTTCTTTGTATATGCACATTCAAGTGACCTTAGGTTCGCGTGAGTGCGTCAGGACATATTTGAATTCTACGCTGATTCACATCTCAGTAGCGGTTTATTATATTGAAATTTCCGCTACAGAATCGCATTCTTCCAGTCAGTCGCCTAAACGATCGATAGCCACAACATGTACGCAATGTGCTGCGAGCGAAAAGCAAGGACCGCACATTTTTTCTCGTACAGTCCAAGTCAGTTCACTGGTGTTAATTGACCATAACCCTCTGGTTTGTTCACGAGTGTGCAAATGCGAAAGAATGTATGTGGAAAAATATCTGTCGTGTACACATAGGAATAAACAGAGGAATCGGTAGGGCACAAGAATTGAAGTTATGGCTCCGTATCAGAACCTTAATATAGAATCACGTGAACTTGTTCGGTGTTGAGGAAGTATGATGCCTATCGAATGAATAATCGAAGATAATCCGTCATATACTAGAGAAACAGCGGAAGAAAGTGACCAGTGATGTAACTATCAGTAATGAAGTTTCGGGGATTTATATTATTTCAGAAATGAACACCACGCACACTTGATCGCAGCCTTCGAATTCCGATGAGCCTTTCGACCAGCCCACTTCGAAAGGAAGCACTAGACTCGAGTTTCGCTCTTATTATAACCCATCAGCAGAGCATATCTTTGTCCGGATCAGAGTTTGCACTCTGACTTTCATGCTTATGAGACTAGCGTGTTAACCACAACGCCAGCAACCTCACAATAGGCTTGGCCGAATAATCAAATCCAAACGCTCAACCACGACCTTGTATGAATAGTGTTCAGTTTGCCCGATCAATTCGAAAGGAGAATGAACAGAATCACGCTGTTCTATGCAATCGATAACCCCGTGATCAGGACTTCTCACTTAGGTTGAAGTTACTGTCTTCATTGAACCAACTGAGCATGGCTTCAATCAGTAGTGAAGTTTCGGGGATTTAGATTATTTCAGAATTGAACACCACCCATATTTGATCGCAGCCTTCGCATTTAGATGGACTTTTCGACTACGTAAAGTAACGTGGCCAGTATATTCACTATTAGTCGGATACCACTGAGCAGATACTCTACTTCGAGGTCCTCGAAACCTCCTAGTACTTCTTACGAAATATTGTTCATCACAAAATTAAAAGGATGGGAGAGATCGGACACTACTATCGGACACCAGTTCATGTGGACAACGCTCGAGGTGTTCACTTTACACACAGAAGGAGAACAACGACTTCAACACACTGATGTGCTTCACCAGGAACCTTCTGTGATGGAGACAGTCCCAGAGAGCGTGTAGGGCAACTGAGACAAAAGCGGCCTTCACATCCAAAATGACCATGATCGTTGGCCGTAACCAGAAATGCCGATGTTTCAATGTATGTTGGAATGTGATGATACGATCAATACACCAGTAACTAAGTCGTAAACCTGTCTGTTCGTCTGGTGTTGACTTCTCTGTGCTTCAAAACCCACCGCATTACGAGACCCGCGAGCATCTTCAACGCGTTAAGGACAATGTTATCACCTCAGTCATTTGGTGTCTTGGAACCTTTTTGAAAATGAGGATAACTGCTGATAAACACCAGTCACGAGGCAACTTTCCGGCCTCCCATATGGAACGGAGGATTGTGGTCAGTTCAGACAACAATCTCTCACCATCACTTCTGAAAACAGTTGGAGAAGAGAAGTCGGGAACTGGGACTATTACGTCCCAATATGTTAGGCTCGAAAGTCACTTTGGTTTCCAAAGAAGGGCCATTTGGAATGTCGTAACTGACCACACATTCTCCATCATCAACAGTTGCATGAGTGGGCTTAGGCCAACTGAACTGTTTTTCAAACGACTCAGCTCATCTGTCAAATCATTGTGACAATCTGCAACTTCATGGGTCATCATTTTCACATATAGTCACGTTAACGTATTGCCGACAGCTAGTGCAATCTGGAATCAGGGAGAATAACACCTAACCCTTCCTTGATAAAAGCGTCATCTCCACCTCTTTGGCTATCTCGAGGAAGTAAACCCCACCGTTCTTATCACGTATATTTGTAAATCGGTTTTTCAGTTCACCGCGGTTTAAGTCGTAGTCGGAACCAGGGGATCAGAAGAGGCTTTTTCATAAGTTCTGTTGGACAATCAGAAATAAAATCACGTCGTATCTGAAGTGCTTCTTTGAACTGAACCTCTATAGAGGAGGTGAGCATATCTGTTGATATTTTCGCGTAGTACTCGTTTGGGTCACTCCGCTGTTGTGACCTGGGCAATTCAACCATCAGCACTGTTTGATTGACATTTTGTGCACCCTCGTCATTCAACGTCCAGTTGAGTACTTTATGTTTGTAGACAGATGAGTTCTGAGCGAACGACAAAACGAAGCAGGTGGAGACAACGGCATGATCTCAGTCAAAGTGATTACCCCAAAATGAACGACAGACTTCAATGAAGTGGCGCCCTCGGTAACGGAGGAAGGTACGATCGAGCTGAGTTTATGGTTGTAGTGCACAAGATGCTATCGTTTGTGTTGAAATGCGCAACGAGATATGTAGAGTCCTTGTGATGTGCATAATTGTAATAACCGATCGCCATCGTCAATGCGTTGTTTACGGGTACAAACACACCGCCCAACCGCCTCTTCTCTGCAATAAAACGACCGGGTTGGACGTTCATATGACCAGCAAGCATAACTATGTATTAATACTTAGTTCGTTCTAGAAAATTAAGGAGGGAGTCATAAAAAGCGTTTTTCGCGGCATCTGAAATACTGTCTGCTGTGACGCATGCATATATGACGGGTAAATGACGGCTTTCTGGTCTGTGTCGACAGACTGACTGAAGTGCGAATCCTGACGACATGCAGACAACCATTTACTAGCATCTGGTAGAACACGTTCTGTTCTGACTTAGTGTTCTACGCAATCCACATTATAGCGTGACTACCAGATTCGGCTTCATCGTCACCAGATATCTGAGAAAGAACTGCTAAGCTATAACTTTATCCAAAAGCTAACTCAAGTGAAGGATAATGTTAGGATAGTAATGAAGTGTTTTGGAAACACATTACACGTCCAGTTCTAGACTAGAGACACTGTCCACCAGAGCGGCTCACTGATTCACTTGTCAAAGAATTCAGACGTTAAAAGCGCCAATGTCTGCTACTTGTCTTGACTTAAAACGAAGGGAATTAGCAACAAAGGAGAAAGTGGAGATGGGTGGGCCGGTCCGCCAGGAAAACAACAATAATAATGTGATAATTCCCAGTCGTTTATGTCAAGAAAATCTAACCCACGAGACAACGGGGAACACTGTTTGCTCGGGGGAATTCATGAGGGATCTTTGACTAAAATGTCTGATCCGCGAGACAACAGAAGACAGGGCTTTATTAGAGGACCCAACCCGGAACCGATGACTCAGCAGTCTGACTCACTTGAGAGTGAGGAGGTCGCCTAGCCCAAGGGCACAGTAAATATGACATTGGTTGTTTCTTCAAATCAATGGTACGCGCGACGGATGTATCTCAATCTACACCCGACTTTTGAATGGCGCCAAGTTTTTCTACAATATTGGACAATACGCCGGCGGTTACAGTCAATCGTTGAGTGATCGGAGTTCTCTCTGTTTGAGGATACCTTTTCTAACCCCTTTCTTCCCTAATCGGAATGCAGCATTGTCGCAGATATACAAATGGTTGGTGTGGTTGACTGACGCAATATCGAACTTATGAGCAATTTAAAAAATGTAGAGAAAGATAGATGTCGCTGTGGTCGTCACATAGACTTCCGGTGTTCAGTGTGAATACGAGAATAATTTCTGATAAGCAACAATCTTCCTCAGTTTCCAAAACCATCCGGAAGAGTGGTCAACTGTATCATCAGTCTCACGCCGATGTCCGTTGAAGAATTAAGAGGAGAAAAATGTGGATCAAGAGACGCCTCATTGAATTAGTTGACGGACCAACTGCTGTTTCCAATAGAAGAGGGTCCCAAACCCAACAGCCGACCATTCTGGGCATACCGATTACATTGAAATATTCAAACAACTGGATTGTTACTCAATACTTTCAGTCTATCTAGTCAATCAGCGAAACTGCCTGGCATTAATGGAATGATTTTTTTCACACAAGATCTCACTGGAACCAATGTCATGGCCGACACGACAATGAAAATGGCAGAACAGCACTTTGGTAAACCCAGACAAAGAAGCCAGTCCCGTTTCCTTCAGGCGTTCAATCAGACGATTTTCAAGACAATCAATTCCCTTTGTGTTCGTTTTCATAAGTGATTGACATATTCGAAAACAGAGAGAATCTAGGGACGAATGGTTAAAAAATTTTCCGACATGGCAGAAACTCAATACTGTCGCAAACTGTACAGTTCCTGAGGGTTACAGCCTGTAAAGAAATGGTGCGTCACTGTCTCCTAATGACTGTTAGGTTCTTTCAATCGATTGGTTTTAAACAGTTTGTTCCGGGGTACTGCACAGCAAGTGACTCTCACGTCTCCAAATGAAAGCCAGATAAATTTCTTAGGCCAGAGAGAGCGTGATATCTACAAAAGTAATAAGAGAATTAAAGCCCGAGATACAATATAAGAAGGATCAGCAGTTTGATGGTATAAAACATTTGAATACGAACGGCACAAGAACATTAACTCTGAATATTTTGTCATGGGATGGATATAATTCTAATGCACACCAATATAAAACGGAAGAAAACAATGAAATGGACTTTCCAGATAAACAGTAATCATCCAACTAGTTCAACAATTCGTTGAGCGACAGCAAGTCAACCAATCAAGGAATGGTTACACAGACAAAATAAGTATATAAATAGTAACTGCACCAGCTGACCACCTCATTCCGAATGTTGAAAAGCAAGGTGGGTTTATTGATCTATAGCTTGTTTACACCACGTTAGTGTGGGTGGACTCAATTCACCTCGGACTATCAGTTTGCTCTGGCTACGGCCACAAGGGATTGAATCAGTGTTCGTAGTGCTTCATGATACTCACCCTCAATCAGATACTCCACAACCTGTTTCTTCCTTCATAGGACTCATCAGATAGTATGGTTGAGGATCTAACCGCCATTGACTCGTGAATCGAAGGGTAGCCAGTTCGATCACCAATTCAGACTACCAGATGAGCCTTGACAAGGAAGAAACCGGTCGTACAGCGTCGGATTGACGGTGAGCATCATGAAGAATAAGGAAAGATGGGTTAATCTCATTCCGGTCTAAAGGAAACTTAGGCAGAGAACAGGCATATAAATAGTCAATGGAGGGAATATCTTAGACAGTTTGGAAAGAAACAAGTAAGACACGACACTTGGTGAATGCAAGCAATTCGTATTGACTCGTCAGTACCAAGTTCATATTAACATGAATCGGATTTTTGTAGCAAACAAGTAGAGGATTGGGGTGGATACTCAGTCAACAGATCAGAATGGGTCATCAAGTCCGGATAGGGGCTAGGTTCACAAACAATTGTTTCTGAACACACATAGAGCTGGTTCGAGTCGATTGATTGTGACCACTTCGGCAAACTG
>LUCH01003786.1:49020-61085 GCA_013368495.1 Paragonimus heterotremus
CAGTTTGCCGAAGTGGTCACAATCAATCGACTCGAACCAGCTCTATGTGTGTTCAGAAACAATTGTTTGTGAACCTAGCCCCTATCCGGACTTGATGACCCATTCTGATCTGTTGACTGAGTATCCACCCCAATCCTCTACTTGTTTGCTACAAAAATCCGATTCATGTTAATATGAACTTGGTACTGACGAGTCAATACGAATTGCTTGCATTCACCAAGTGTCGTGTTTCACTTGTTTGTTGTTTTTCAAGCTCCCATACGGACTTAGTCGTTTTAGATTCGTATCTGCGTCATTGAGGATGTGGTTCATTACAGGACCTAAGTCCACGTTATTTGTTAATGACAAGCTGTGTCCACCACTGGCCCGTTTTGGAGCATCCTTTAAGTTGTTGATGTTATACGACAGGACATGTGGGTTAGGAGAGAAAACACTTAGGCAGATTAAAGAGGATTATGTTGCTTGTATGAGAGCAGGCGTTAACACATTATTCACTAATGTAGTTGTTACAACTTACCGGTAGCAGTAATCCGGTAAACACTTCCAGGGCGTTCTGTCTACTCTGAAAGTTTACTGACTAGTCGGGGAATTGCTCAATTTCAAGATAAACGTCACTCACATTCAGATGGACCTTCTAGCTAGCGTCTTTCGAAAAGAAGCGCTAGACAATCAGACAACCTGATCATTACTCACAAGCGAAAGTGGTTGAGTATTCAGATATGATAATTCGGTCGTGCCTAACGTGAGGTCAATGGCACAGTGGTCAAGACGGTTGCCTCAGGAATGCGTGACCGGAGTTCTAGTCCAGGTCGTGGCAAAGATATGCACTACTGACGAGCTCTAATGAGGACGAAGCTCGAGAGTGGCAGACTGGAAAAGTCTGTGGGAATGCGACAGCTGCAATCAATTGTGAATGTTGTTCAACTTGAAAATATTCTATATGGTTCCAGTTAACCAGGTTGTGAACATTGCTGCGGCGGTAGAAACGGTTCACCCGGGCTTTACATCTTTGTCGCCGAGTGGTCTGCACTTTCTCATATACACCCACAAGGACAACTGACTCCCGTCCCCGGGGGCAAACGCAGCACGTGTTCGGAACAGTAAGTGCTTAGTGTGATTGACCCTGACCTACTGCATATGTTAGGTTGTTAATGGTTTCCTTTATAATTGCGTTAATCCGATGAGAAATTATCGAAAACGTGATCGTTTTCCGCCTTCCTTAACTAAATGAGAATTTCCACGCTGGTCCCTCTCGCATCAAAATAGGGCACTAGGAAAACAGATTGTCGGATGTGTTTGGACAACAGACACACCGTTCAATTGTCTTGATCTGGGGCACGACGATCAAGTTGAGTATTCAAATCACCTGCTAGTATCACTATGCCGAGGCGTTTGTTTTGCTAAATAGGTTCGATGAGGGCATCAACGAGCGCGTCCTTGGCAAGGTCTGCTAAATAACTGTGCATTGGAAGTTTTTCAGCTAGACAATGCCATTGATGAAGACAATTAACATGTATAAACAATGGTCACAATGATGCCGGCCCGTTGCTCGTCGGCGAAAATGCTGGCAAGTATAACTTCTGCCCTAGTTCACAGGTAGTACTCAAGCCAACAACACGACTGCCAGCTGACCTTCTGTTGAAATATATCGACATCACCGAAATTTCTGCAGAAAGACAACTCTTTCTGGAGTCAACATCGAAAGCCAGCAAACACCGGCCCCAACGATCTTTTGACAGCTGCCTCAGTCATTTTACAGAAGGACTATCTCTGAAACGATATCATACATTTTCAACGTGGCAACAAGGTCATTGTTAACATACCAGTGGGAAGTGGCACATCGAAATTTATAGTGTCAATCAGTCCATATAATTTCAGTCTTATAAGGTTGAACATTTTAGATAATGAACAAATACCTACAGAAAACATGGACCTGTTGGCCCGATAGATTGGATTAAGGTACTCGATTAAGCCGGGTGAAGTTTTGAGGCTGTATATGTTAATCCACCAATTCCGTACACAAACAACTCAACTCATCGAATTGTTCGGCGTTTCATAGCATTTATGCTGACGCTTCGGAATTTGCTCTCGTCATTAAGTGTGGATCACATTTTCGGGATGTACCCTTCCATAAATATGGTACGAGAAGGCCTACCCACTTCTTAAAGGACAACGATTTCGGCCTTTGGCGAAAAACAGGTCACACCAATCTGTGTGGTGAGGTAGTCGCCTCCTCCTAGTAGCATGACAGAGACAAGCATATATTCTTAACAGTCTGGCATACACCCTCTACCTCACTTAGAACTGTTTTCGTTCGTCGCCCCATTTTTCTGATCTTGTATACATGCCGGGCTAATGGCCTTTGGTAATGAGGTGCTAATGCAATTCTGACTTTCTCACTCACATGTTCAAATTTATGAATGGAGCCAACTGTTTCAAGAAATTGTTCATTAAAGATATGTTGAATCTGATCACCAATACAGTACCGTTAGCAATGATAACGGACGACACATGCCGAGATCGACACAAAATATGAGAGTTTGTACATCTAACGGATAAAAGTCCACCTAACAACCTGTTCATAGCATATGCGTCTAAAGTTGTCTAAATCGATGACGTCGGTGTTGGCCGGTTTTCACGTTGAAACCCCGTAAATGATTCTTACTCATGAAATAAATGCTGATTAGTTAAATGGCTCAATTGCAAATGACGATTACGGTATTGGCAACGAACTAAAGAAAAACTGTCGCATGAAACCACTGTGCACACTAACAAAATGAGATGAATTATAAAAGTATTTAGAAATTTATAGCTTGTAAGCAGAACTAGAAAAAAACATCAAAACAAAACTGTCGCCAGTCAAGGAAACTTTCAAAAAATGCCAGAAAGTCAGATTAAAGAAAACAAGTTCGATATGGAAAATAAGGGGATATGTATAAGAAATCCGTGTTAAAACGAGAGAGTTGTGGAGTGGGGCATTCGAAAAATAAACTGAGTGCCGACGCGGTTCGAAAGACGGATTCGTATAACCATTTTGGAAATGGGAAACAAGCTAAAGTGCTCTAGAAAACTAACGGAGAATAACAAACGGAAGACAATCAATAGGTGAACATAGTGTAGACAGGGACATCGACAGTTTCCAACTTGGTTCGACCATCCAAATTCTGTAGTTCCATGACAACTACTGCTGCTACTGGGACAGCCTTCGCTTTTTTGACCAATTCCACACCGGCCAGCAAACTCCCACCGGTAGCTAAGAGATCGTCAATCAACACCACGCGATCGTTCGGTTGAAAAGACTCACGCTGTAATTCTAAAGTGGCCTAAAACAGCAAGTTTGACAAAAAATATACGGCTTACGAACAGTACTGGCCTCGGAGGGTAGAGTCGAGTGTTTATATTTTACTGTTAGAAAAAGTGAGAAAATGTGCATGCAAGCTGAGAAAGGCTGTCGTTTTTGGAAGACAGGTTACGCGCGAACAACCCATCTGTCATGATGTCGAAATCTAAACAAATAATTGGCTGTCGATTACTAACAAACTTAGATGACGTTTATCGTAGACTTTACGCACCTGGATACTCATTTGTGATAAGCAATATACTGAGGGTTGTTAAGCAATTGAAACCCATTCAAGGAACAGGAAAAAAAGCCCACATCAGCACAAGCGCATTAACACGTTCCAAAAACAGCTGTTTTACATGATTTATGTTATTCCGACTCAAATAAGAGGTACCCGACTAGAAATGCCACCTCAGTGTTAGTTTTTCTGAGAGTAAACGTGTCCGTCTCACATTAGGAACCTCGATGAATTATCTATAGCTCTTAGCGTTTATGGGAACACATGGATGAGTTTAGAGATCGACCACTGTAGTATTGAACATATCTATTAGTAACGGTACGATAAACCTAAACCGTACATCAATACACTCTCGAATAAGAACGAACGGGGTGTTTTGTTGCGCCCAACTCACGTAGCTCATACATACAGGTACGTGAATAAAACATGCTAAGGGTCAGTTAGCGTCGGTTAACATTTCTAAATCCGACAAGAAAAACGACACGGCTCGTTCCTTTAATTGATTGTGACTTTATGCAGTGCATTTCCCGCTCAGCGTAACTCGTCTACGAAACTCTCAGCGAACAACATCCATTCTCTGACCAACACACACTCATGCAAGTCCGCCACATGTGTTACCGCGCAGCCTGGTCGCATATCACATTCCGAGTGCCGTACATATTTGGACAAAAAAAGCGTAATAACAGAATAAACGCGACACAGTAAGAAATCAACCTGAAAAAGACTGTTTTCGTTGAACGACCTCCATCGGTAGATCAGAGCACCAACAACTTGAAACACACGGTTGTCGCGAAGAAATAATAATAATAATAAATGGTTTTGCAACGAGGCTTTGTAACTCAACCTATGCTCGGCCTGATCCAGAAAGACTCACATCCATCATATTACGGCTCACATCCGAACGGAATCACCAACACTTTACATCGTGCGAATTCCCATGGGATTGTTAAATCGCTCATCTGTGGACTACCACATATATACCACATATATACATATGTATGCATATATACCACATATACTAGTCCATCCAGTTTCATGTGACAAAATCACAACTCGTCACTTCGTTTTACACTGAATCGTCGTTTTCAGTCTTTAATAACCAGCACATAGTATTCGATAAAACTGTACAGAATCGGGTGAAACTGCGACCTGTTGAATGAGTGGTACTTGGTGAAGGTCGCGTAAACAGCCAGTACCGAAAAGTAAAGACAAATTAATTTGATCACACTGAGCGACCGATTACTTATTCGGTGCGCACGTGCAAAAACGGAAAGTCGGGAACAGTACTCATTTCTGTCACAGCCAAGAGTTAACCAATTGATGCTAACTGTTCCCGTTCACCTTTTCCCAACAGTTTATAGGAAAATTATCTGTAGAACGAAAAGCTCACATAACCCATGTACACAAAAGTCTAGCTAGGCCGCAAACAACCTGGTAATCATATACACATCATATGTCAATAGTTGAGACAGGCCAGGGGACGAAACAGCGCTTAGTATTGGTGTAAATTTATACAAAAACTTGAAACTGAAAAAAGCGTCTGACCTAAAATAAATGGTTCGTCTTCCATCAAGAGATTCTGACAAAGTTCTAACCAATGTCTTGATATTCGTGTACTAACGTTCAAGTAAACAACCGACAAAGTGTCCAGCGTTTACACCACATGGCGTTCGTTACCATGTGACATAAACAGAATTTGGACGTAACGATCCTGTGCGAAACGAGAAAGGATAATAACAATCCAATCTTCAAATGAACACCCGAGCAGTAGGGTTCATCATTAGGCTGATTAACTAGTGGCATAACAAGGATTAGTGAGAAAGGATGTTGGCTGGAGGAAAAGAGACAAATTACTTATTGGTCTCGTGGTTGTTCCCTGAAGTTCATCACCATTCGGTGTAAACTAACCAAACTCAGTGTAAAATTGGCAGGAAACGAATCGTAGTCAGAACAGGTTACGACGATACCGTCCATGCCTTTACACATCGTAGGCTGCTGTTTCAACTTCAACAAACCAACAAGTAATCATGTTTGTTGGTAAGATGTTCATTTGTTGAAGTGGGTTGTGTTTGTCTAATCGCACGTTGTTAATTTGCCAAACTCCGAGATTGCCCAGTTTCAAGGGGGGAAACCAGTTCAGCACTTTCATCCATAACTTACAATTTTATCTGTTCTCAATACTTCTGTTCTACACCCCAACACATGCAGTAAAGTTGTCATATTCGGCTAATCGGGACGATAAACCCTTTAATGACGAACAATTAAAGCTAATTTATCTGTTTACTATTTGTCTAGCGTACTTACTGGTTTCATCATGAACTACAATCTTCTACTCAATGTTGTATTGTCGCATCAACGACATTTTTCTATTGGCTGCAAAAGCACTTTATTTTCTAACGATGCATGAAGCATCGCCGGTTTCTAAAGGCTATCTTATGTTTCCTACTGACTTTTCAAACAATTTCGTTATTCAGTGAGCAGCTCGCTTTTTGCAAAACTCGCATCCAACTCATCTAATATTAGTGTTACGGCGAAATCGTCCTTAGTATATCGTTCTTATACACTGACCTCGTGTTCGCTACGAGTGCTGCAGTAGTTTTGACTGCGTTGGTTACACCGTTTAACGATCATGATACTGCATTATTCAGCCTACTGGATCTGCATATATGAGGTTCTCACAGGCGATCACAACTGAGGTTTGCTATATCCATTTTGTGCATTATCGTTCTACTTAGTGCCGTATTAACCGTCGTTTCCAACCGTTGATACTCGGACAGGTTGATTTATTAGTGTCACCACTTGACGTTAGTCATTCGTTTCATCGACATCGACCTGACGCTCGTAATTGGCGGTGAGACGTGATCCTACCAATAATGCTTTACCCACTGACTCCGAGGTTGTACAGAAGTTACACTTGGTTTTGAGACAAACTTCGGAAAATGCTTGTATCAAACAGACTGATCGTGTGGGCAATGTGACGGACTGCGGATGAACAGTTGAAAAATTTTAGAGATCACGACTGACAATCCAGGTAGCGAAAATGTAGTCTACGGTGGCCTGGTCACGTACTCCGTATACCAACAGAACGTTTTCCTCGCTGTCCATTGTTTAATGTAGCTACTGATGATTAGGAAGAATTTCAAAAGGACAAAGCGTTGCGTGTCAAATTGGGAAACAAGCTGAGACCCACATCGATGATTGGGAATGCTCCGGGATATGGCCGTGATACGGGCAATTGTGAGCCTGTGTCCCTAAGGTTCGTCATGGTTCTCCGCCGTTTACTGCTTCAGACGATTCTATTTACCCGGTAACCTATCACCCTGTGAAATATTCTCAAGAGCAACGGCAGCTCGGGCTATTTTATTGTCGGTAAGACTCAATGTTGAATACGTGTAGGTAGATTTGTCGTGCCGTCTGATAGCTGTTGGGGTATGTAGCTCGGCTGATATAATATTTTGCATGTACAATACACTAGGGAGCCCAGGGTTAACGTTTGTTTGAATATGGTAATTAGCCGCTACCATCCGACAGTACACAGCCCACGAATACGCAGTGAAACTGATAACATAGGAGAATGTTTACAGAGGCTGTCAACCGTAGGGGTTTGTATAAACCAAGACGCCGATGAGACTTCCTTAGGGAGAACGTAAACGTTTTCACCGTATACCACACAAAATGGAATTCCACAGAGAATACAAGACCATTGATAAAAAGGATGTCATCAGGCTGCCTTGGGTGACCTTAAACCTGTTGCTTGGCCAAATAAAAAACCCTTGGGTGGGTAAAGCCATTTGATGCAACAGGAAGAATCCCTGGTTATGCGGGCTAGAACTTGAAGATGTCTCCGCTGAACAGTTCATGGTTTTGAGGAAGTTTGAATGCACTGTAAAACCTGAAACAGTGATGACAGAAAAGGTCTCGGTAGCTTGTTGGAAAGCTACCATCAATAACATTATTGTGAGCCAGATATCCGTTGTTATTAGTCCAGGAAACTGTGTCATTAGCAGTCAGGTTCCTGCAAAATGAACCGATAACCCAGTGACAGTGTGCTTAGTTAAATCTGTAGGAAGCAAAAAAGGCCTTGAAAGTTATCACTACACAAAATGAGAACGTCTTAGAAAACCGCAGATGTTCACCAGCGGGACAATACTTACAGTGCCATATTCCAAGTCGTAGGTAGCTGAATAGCAGTCACCAGGGAGTTTGCCAGCCTTGCGTGCCGGAACAAACGCGCAACCCAAACGAACGGCCAACGAAGGACCAAACAAAAAGCCACGGGCATCCAAGCCAACAATCGCATCGATCTGATTCGGGAGTGTGATGTAAATAACCTATCCAGAGGCCACTTTACCTTTGAAATTGCCGAGATGTTTTCATGGATTAGAAGATACAGCTCGGTGAACAGGTGTTCTGTCAAGTTGGGATTTTTAAACACACCAAAAATATCTCTTGAAAGTAATAACAACGGATGTTATTTAACTATACCTGAACAGAATACCCTTCTTTGGAAAGTCTGGGAAGGTGGCAATCGCTGACTCAATTTCCTTCCGCTTTTTTAGCCGTTCGGATGATCCGGTCGACATGTGGGTTCAGTTTAATGTATACAGTTGTAGTTTCAGTATAACCTGCGATGAGACAGAAATTCATCCATATCATGAAATAGGAGTGATTGCAGGTGCCTCAATCTATCTATATCTTGTAAACATCAATGAAACAAGCTTTCGGTATTTTGCTTGTGTTTGACGCGACAAAACATGCGCCTGTTGCGTTCTGTGCTGATACAGAAGCTATGGTAGTATAGCCCTCTTGTTTTCATGCATAAAGCTTTTAGCAACTGAACAGTACACTGAGGAAAGTGTAAACAATATGAAGGTCTGAAAACATACGAAGATCTCACTGAACAAACTTCAGAAGAATCAGTAGAATGAGAGGTGTTCTTGTGTTAGGTGGGAGCGGTCTTTCATAGGATCGGTAATGTCTGAGAAATGGGACGGGACGCCAACTAACCACATTCTGCAAATTCATTCTGCATGGTATAGGCTGTTTTTTTCAAAACATTTATCAAAGGTACGACAGGGAATAATAGGGGATTGAGCATTAAGAACTCTCAAAGAAATCAAAGAGGGAAACAAAAGGTCTGACCCATTTTTTAACTTTAAAGGTTCCACCATATGGTATCGCTTTGTCTACACAAAGCGTCAATACAGGAGCAACAGACATGAGAAGAGGCAACACCCTGTCACAACGAGACTGGACCTTGACGTGGTGCGGCGGCTTGCGCATTTAGATGACCTATTGAGCTAAACTGGACGGTGTGACCACCACATCGATAGAGTCACTCAAACCAGGCAGGCCAATAGGTAGAGGTCTGACGAACCAGTCTCCTGATCCTCCAGGTTGGGGGTTGGAAGAGGGTTGGCATCTTTTCCCGAAAAACCTACCAGTTCTGGTACACTGCCATCCACCCGCTGTCTTGCGGCATAGGCTTTTTAGCCAAAGGCTTTGGTTGAGAACCCTAATCGTTCTCCTGTCTAGGTTTGGGCGTCCTGGCAATATCTCAGCCCACACATAACCATGAATAATCATAACACAAGTAATTTCATACTGCATCGGCCGTTTCGCAGCATAGACCGGGTCGCCCTATCTGCTGCATACAGCAGGGTATATGGGCGAAGACATGCTACTGCTGACCCCTCCCCCACTGTCCTATCCAATTTAGTTCCCAGGCCCCTCCCGAACTCCATTTCTGATAATTGCTCTACAGGTCCCACAACAGATGTCGCTAACCGTGGTCCCACTGAGCCGGTAAGTTCCGTCTCTTGCCATTCAGCTTCGGGCCTCTCTCGTCCCTTGCTTAGACCTAGAATGCGAATTAATATAGGTGCCTTCAACGTTCACATGCAAAAACATAGGTCAATAGGCCGTTCTTGCACGAACGTTAGACTCATTGAATGTCGATATCTACTGTATCTCAGCGACTAGAATCTAGGACAGTAGTCAGCGTATGGAACTAATAGCACCCGCATTGTCTACCCGATACTGGTTATACACTTCGGGTGACTCCACAGCTGCTGTTACAGGTCAGGCTGGAGTAGGTATAGTCCTTAGCTCGACGGCTTCAGCCGTATTGATAGACTGGATCCTTGTTAACAGAAGACTGTGCCGTCCGCCTGGCAGGTTTAATTAAGACCAGCTCTAGACGCAAGACTCAGAAATCTTTTCGTTATGTCTGCTTACGCTCCAACTGACTGTAGTGACGTGGGCGTCAAGGACGCATTTTACACGGATCTGGCAGCTCCCCTTCGGTCGACACGTGGCTCTGATATAGTTATTCTGGCCGGAGATATAAATGCCCAGGTCAGCCATCTTGGTGAAACCGAGTATTGTTTGGGTGGCAGGTTTGAGATAGCGTCACATCGGTCAGATAATGGCGAGTGATTGTCGCAGCTGTGCGCTGAGCATAAGCTATTTTTAGCCAGCAATAGTTTTAGGCATCGTGCGTGTCAATGCTATACTTGGCGCCCGCCTACTACGAATCAGGTCTGATCTCAGATAAACCACATAGCTGTTAGTTATAGGTGGCGTGGGTGCATTCAAGACTGTCGTTCTTATTGGAGCATATACTTAGATTCAGGTAATGCATTGGAACGTTGTCGATTTGTTTTTAATTTTGCTGGACAACGACCCCACCGACAGCAACGATTAGCTGTTGAGAAATTGGCTTTACCATCAGTAAAGCATAAGTACCAAACCAGCTTAGAAAGCTGCCTTAGTGATGCTCACTCCAAAGATCCTAATAGCTGTTGGACTCAAATTTTTTAGACCATTCAGAAAGCAGATACTGTAGCATGCAGCACAGGGGTGCATAGGCTAAACAAATCTTGGATTTCAGGGAAATCTCTGGAGTTGCTAGAAGCCAGACGGTAGGTTCCTCCTCGTAGTTTACACAAGTCTAGAAGAGATATATGTAAGAAGCTGAAACGTAGTCTGAAGGCTGATCGTGAGGATTGGTAAGTGGAAAAAGTTAAGAAAATGGAAACCGCTTTTGTCTCAGGGAAAATCTGCAAACTCTTTAAGCTGATCCGTTCCACCGGTCTCAGGCGACCGTCTGTCAGTGAAGCTATCAGCGAGGTAGATGGCACACTAATTCATAATGATTCCAAAAGTTTAGAGCGTTGGGCAGAACACATTTAGGGTAAATTTAACTGATCTCCTGCTTCCATTGTGTTGCCGCCACAAACTTGTGATGTAGCAAATTGGTCGGTAGATTTGGAACCACCTAATGAGACTGAGGTTTGCAATTGCATATCGGCTGTCAAACGTAACAGGGCTGCTGGTCCAGATGATATCGTACCGGCAATTTTCAAAGAGGGTGGAGAGGTGTTAGTAGAGGCCATAACTCAGCTGTTTCAACTTGTGTGGATGACGGAGACCATCCCGCCGTGTTGGGGTCACGCAATAATAGTTCCCATATTTAAAAAAGAAGCCGTGGGCTATTGTGAAAACCATAAGGGATTAGTTTGACCCCAGCCATTTCCAGGGTTCTTGCATCCGTCATACTTCGTCGACTTACTGAAGTTCGGGAAGCTAACATTGGGAAAGAACAAGCAGGGTTTCGCCCTGGGTAGGGATGTATAAATCACATTTTACCCTCCGTCAAATTCCGGAGCAGCGTCATATGTACCGTCGGCCAACAACTGCCACATTTCTCGACTATAAGGGTGCGTTGGATCGATCTACAATTCTGTAACCGCTTAAATGTAGGGGTGTGCCGGCCAAGTGTGTGAACATACTGTCGGTGCTTTATTCCCATATTTCAGCTCAGGTTAGTATTTAAGGTGAATTATTTGACAGTCTCATCACCATGAGCGGCTTACGTTCAATTTCGTCACGGACGAAACAATGGAAGACTGTCTGCGGCACTCGAATGATGCCGGTGTGAGCCTCCTACCTGGTGAAAGACCGACTGACCTTGATTATGCTGACGACAAGGTGTGGCTGTTTGACAACTTTCAGGCATCACAAACACAGCAGAACGCTATTTCACGTTCTGCTAAGTAATTCGGAATGCGGTTTGCAGCCTCAAAATGTAGTGTTTATGCAAGATTGCTGTAATTACGTAGATTCAATGTTAGATAATGAAGTCATTGAGGTTGTTGACCGATTTTTATACTTGAGAAGCTGCATCAACGACGGCGACGGTGCAGGGAACGAAATATTTGCTCGCATTTCTAGGGATAGAACAGTGTTCGCTAAACTAAGACATCTCTGACGACAGAGAGGTACTTCCCTGAAACTTAAGGGTCGCGTATATCAGACAACAGTAAGGGCTGTATTACTTTACGACAGCCGAACCTGGCCGCTCAGGCCAGAGGACGTGAACCGTCTTCAGGTATTCGACCATTGATGTATGCGTTCAATAGCTCGAATCGGGTGGCACCAGCGAGTTAGCAACGACGAGGTTAGGAAGCTGGTGTTTGGCATTGA
>LUCH01003787.1:0-33146 GCA_013368495.1 Paragonimus heterotremus
TTCTGAGGTCATCCGCCTGGTGGTAAAACAGCTTCAATCTGATGGAACTACATTTGGGGATTTTGGGCGCTGTATTCGGGCGATTTTAATGTCGATGTCTGCAGTATCGTCAAGCATTGACAATAATACTGAAAAATGGATAAAGAACTGTTCAGAAAAAAATAGGCGAGCCCACCAATTTTGTAGCGGCCTAATCAATCAAACGATAAAAATGACCAAAAATATGGTAGCACCAAAGAAGTAACGGTAACAGATAGTTGCACAAAGTAAGCGTGCAAATAAAACGGAAGACCTATCTTTAAAACTTGGACGTCTGACTGACAATATAAATTTGTTGAATTGAATCGGCTGCCACAACGGCGAAGGACAGTGCCGTGGCTTACTTTCGGTAGACGAGCGATAGGTAATTTCACCCATGGCGTTGGATGACGAAATTTGAGTTCCGATGGATCAGAAGATACGCGGAGCTAAAATAGTTCACCGTGCAGTTACTTCACCAGCCCAGAAATCTGTACAAAATATAAAGACAATGTTGGTGCGCGGTAACTTCCGTTTACTTTTGTTGCCGATCAAATTGGAAAATGATCGTGCTTTCAAACATGTGTACATATAAATTTAACGAAACGGTGTATACAGAAACGTAGAGGAATATATCTGAGAGCTCCACATACTATTAACTCCATCGACTCTGATCAATGTCTTCAGGACTGTGCAAATGAAGTGGTTGTGCTCTCACTACCAAACTTCCACCTTCCACCGTCATAATGACAGCTCAGTTAGGCGCATACGTTGAATACCTAGTATCCGAAGAAGGTTTTATCTATGGTTCTGAGCGACCTTTTTCGCAGTCCTAAAGTGATCTCGTTTCCACTGCCACTTGCGTGTGTTCTCCTGGAGCTTCTGGGTGATAGCCTTGTCGCCACACATGACCTTGACCGGTGAAGGCCGTCCTCTCTTGAAAGCTATGAACCCTCATTTTAAATCCAAAACTTCCGCCGCTGTTGAAAGAGCTTCCTAAATACACGGACCGGTCAACAACCTAAATGTCCTCATCGTCCAACAGCAGGTCTGCGTAACCACAACAATCTTACAGAAGAACTTTGCGTTTTGGAGCTTCAGCTGTATTACATCACCTTTCATACTTGTGCATTGTTAAGTCAGTACTCCGCCGGCCATGAAGTTTGCGTTTACATTCTATGTTTGCTGTTATTTCGTCTATGATAAATCCGAACAAAGGGGTAAAATTGGACAGCTTTGAACTACACCGCTCTTGGTGCTGAAACCGTTAGGTCGCCGTAACATACTAAAGTGTGGAATAGTGCCCCAGTGGTTTATTCCCGCTTGTTCGGTACGTCCCCACAACCAAATGACTGAAAACACACATTGGTTCACTGAGTCTAACGCACCTAAGTAACCTGTAATAAAATCATTTATTGATCGGTGGCACTTGTTGTACTGCTCTTAGATTTAGTGAAGAGTGAAAATCTGTTTAGTTCATCCCGTGCAGGACAAAACGCTGTTTACTGTTTCCCAGAATTTTGGCTGGGCTGCAGTGTGTATACGAAGTATAGGAGACTCTAGAATCTCAATTGATGCTAGCGTCAAGCCGTTGCTCTGATAACTTGCGCAAGGACATTCGTTTCTTCTCTGCGATATCGGGGCTGTTATCAGTCGACCTCATTTTAAAATTCGAAATCTTGTTTCCTTTAGCAACTTCATCAGTGCGGAAAGAAGTATATCACCTGCATGTTTCACGTTTGTGAGTGGTGAGAGTAAAAGATATGTTAACATATCGCAATACGTCTTCTTTCTTACTGATGAACTCATTTTAAGGGAAATTTTCAGTCATACCAACTGATTGGAACAACTAAAGCCAAGCTGATCTAATATCAGACGGTGTGGTCATCTGTTTAGAATGCCGAGTAATCATGTTACATTGCGAGTTTTTCTACTGATGTTCTAGCTGATTTGCGGGAGGTACGAGGTTAACAAATGACTTTGAATAGGGTTAGCTAAAGCTTATCACATTCGACTTATGGGCTGTATTCTTCTCGATTAATAAAGTCTAGTTAGAAATGTTAAAAAAGATGACGACTAATCGAGCTCAGTAGCGTGCACGCTGTTACCGTTTGACTGAGTTGTCTGCAATGTAAGTACAACTAGGATTGCGAAGCAGGGAAATTCTCAAGAGAGCTGTTTTGTCGATACGGCCTCACTCTAGTTTTCAAACTAGATGCTCGTCTGTAAAGTGTAGAAATTTTGGGTTTGCTCTTCTCACGGTTGTATGGCGGCTTGTTGTCGGTGTTATCGCTACTATATTGCTATCAATGATGACAAACGTTGTATCTACAAGCCAGTGTGTATACGCTGTTTAGCTGTCACGTCCTCACGTTTTACGGTGGCCTTTCTAACTTACAAGTGACACATTCGTGTGCACTTCTGTTTAGAGAATGAAAGTGGTTCTCACCGATTTGGTGGCCTTGTCGTTTTATTGTGTTTTTTTAATGGCATTTTTTATCAACATGCTGGTCACAAGCGCATGTGTGTCAACGTTTCGCTAACATAACAAAGATATTTGTTAGTCGAGCATAACATTTTAAAATCACTCATGAAATGTTAAGGAACTGAAGTTTCATTATTGTGCATGCTCTGATGATGTTGAAACTGAATCTGGGGTCAAGCGGGAGTGGAGATTGTACTGCACTCCAAGGCGGAACACAACCTGCTCGATTGAATCCCAGCGAATAATTGTCAATATGCCATCAGACTTACTGCTTCAAGCAAAGTCGGTCAACTTGGAACAGGAGGACACTGTTTATTTGTCATATCTACATATACTTCAACAGATAACATTTCGGATGTTGTCAAGAACGGCATCTATGATGCCCTGTTTCCTCTTTTGAAACAAACTAGGTCTTCGGACATAGTTATGTGTGCTGGTGATATGAACACAAGGTGGTCGCCTTGCTCCAAACGAGAAGCGGCTGAGTGGCATGTTCGGTGTTTGTGTGTTACGCATTGACAGTATTGATTGGATGTTACAGTTACGTGCATTTCGCACTTCGACACAAACGACGGTGACTAGTCACGTGGAAACCACCCTGTGCAACTCATCCATGGATGCAAATCAATCATATAATCGTCAACTGTCGGTGGCGCTACTCATTCCTTCCGGAGTAATCACCACGACCTAGTTCATGTAATCGTTTGTATCCGCCTTGTTTTCTCGTTTCCTCAGAGATAGTCTGTGCACAAACAGAATATTTACTAGGGCAGGAACGAGACGTGTTTCGGTATGTTAACATTTCGTTTGCTGTCATCAGTGGCAGAGGTAAAGAGTAGAAGTTGTATACATCATGCATATAAGAATTAGACTTAGCAAGCAAACGAATACCCCGAGAAATTCATTGAGGAACACGATAAGATGATTGAAAGCTTTGAACCTACACTGATGACCAAAAAAAGGATATATTCTTGTTTATGAAAGTCAAATTGGACCATCTAGTCAGCGGTAGTTTGCATAAACTAAAGTGTACTCTAGCTGGAACGTATGCACCTGTGCAATTGCGAGTGGTTCACAATGCTAGAGGATCAATTCATCACAGTCATCAATGCTGCTCCATTGAGTAAAGTGGGTAGGTATCGCCTGCCTGGATGGGGTCCTCGTGATCACTCAAACCGTTGGTTAGAGACGCTATCCGTAATGGCGATGTGTTGCAGTCAATGACGTACCTGTATCCATACCATTTCTAGTTCTTCCGCTTAGTCTTCTTTTGATAATTCTCAACCTTCTTAGTAACGTTTTCTTCTATGATATTCCACGTCACTGTTGAGGTGAGCGGCGGCCCGAACCACAGTACCTTTTGGTCAGGCTCATGGCTGTTATGAATGAATGAATGAATGTAGTCATCAATGCAGTTCGTCAGACTCATCTGTCACCTTTATTGGATGCCAGTTCACTTGCAGTTGTTATGACGTTCACACAGGCAGACCAAATAGATAACTATCACAGCGAATGGTCGAATACATCTCGAAACAGCTGAAACGACGCACTAGTCACAACTTGGTGGACCGACCTTTCGAAACCCAACGTCATCGATTGCCAAACACCTTGTGATATCAGGACACCAAGTTGAACCAGTAAACTGATTTAAGACAAAGTTGCGCAATGGAAACTGGAAGATACTGACTTCTTGTGAAGCGTTGCTTATCCGACTTATCAGCCGACGTTGTGCGTATAAAAGTGATTTAGACAACCCGTCGGGTTGCCGTGGTCCTAATTACATACTTAATGTGTTTTTAGGATTGTCTGATAACTGTTTGTCCTTATGTGTATGATGTATATAACTTGCATGTTTTGCGTTTGCAACTGATAAGAGTAAGTGAGATGTTAATATGTCGCGACATATGTCTACCTTCTGCTCTAAAGAAGAGGGTAAAAGGAACTAAGTGTATAAAGTACTCATTTTGAAATTGAACAGTGAGGCTACACGAAATGCTTATCAGACAACGTTAAAAGTTAAACCGCCCGGGTCGCAACAGTCATCCAAGTGAGCACCGAGCAAAAATCTCAACAGTTATGCGAACTTCTCGTAAAAAAGTCTGTTCCATAGAAGCATTGTAGATATGATAAAAGTGAACCTCTGATAAAACAGTACACATTAACATACGTTGACTTACCCTCTGACCGCTGATACGAAAAAGATGGTCGTAAAGTGAAACGCAACGTTACGAAATTCTGCGCAAGAATAGTGAGGCTTACTTCTCCAAGCGAGCCAAAAAGATGGAAAGGACATTTTTGCCAGAGAATAGCCGGATATTGTATTCCCTGATTCGTGGTTGCACTTGCCATCGATAAGGTGTTAGTGAGACTATGTGTGTAAAAGTTGGTTCACGAATTTACGGCTTGTTGCGACGACTTGACGATTGGGCTGAGTACTTTGAGATGCAGTTCAACTGCCTGAGTCAGCTCATTTAGCTTCGGATCACTGAGATTGTGTGACATGTGTGTTATGACGTTTTGGACGGTCATCCGTCGGAAGTTGGAATCTAATAAGGCTCTCGGTTCGGACGTTCTTCCTCCAGCACTTTTCAAACATGGCAGTGACAGAGTGTCGTCCGAACTGACCACACTCCTCTGTTCCATATAGAAGACTGAAGAGGTGCCTCGTGATCGGTTCTTGTCTTATTTTCAAATAGGTGCTTGGGACCTGTGACGACCACAGCGGTATTAGCATTTTCTCTGCCGCATCCAGGAGGTGCACGGGTCTCATAATACGGCGGCTTCTGAGAAAACAGATAAAACGAAATAAGGGAACAGCAGGCAGTTTTTCAGCCTAATCGCGAGTGTAATGATCATACCTTCACTTTGCGACAAGCACTGGAACATTAACACTTCTTTTCTTAGCCACCGGTTGCGCTGGTTTTGGGTCTAAAGACTGATTTCAACTCGGTTGCCGGACAGGCTCTCTAGGACTGTCTTCATAACAAAAGAGTCCTAGTTAAGTAAACCAGTTTCCTAAAGTCGTTACACATCCACTCTGAGCGCAGATTACGCATTTACTGGCGACTATCTCGAACGTTCTCTATGTCAAGTGGCGTTTGACAGTGTTCAACTTTCCCCTTTCTTTTAAACTTTGCGATGGACGGTATTCTTGAAGGAACACTCAGAATTTCCGAGGATCTAAAAGTGGAGCTTCTACCAGGTAGTAAGCTCACTGATATTGAGTATGCGGGCCACGTTACTTTACTTATTTCTTCCACAGAAGACCTGCAGACCGTGCTGAATCGGTTATGTGATATTATTGGTCTACGTGGTAAATACATCGCATCTTCAAAGTTGATACAGGATTGAGTAGGCACCGATCTTGTCGTTGTTATTACCGGTAGACAGCTGGAGGTAGTCCGTCATTTCATTTTACTGAGTAGTGTCATGTTAACCTGTAGTCTTGATAATGAATTGACCACGAGGATGGCAAAAACACAAATTGCGCTAACTAACGGCTTCAGGGAGACGCCCATTTGTCGATTAAAGATAGGGTTCACAATGCTTGTGCGCATTCAGTTTTACTCTATGGATTAGAGACCTTGCCCATCCGTAAGGAAGATGTATATGTACTTTGATCCATTGAACAAAATGGGTAGGTGTCGCCTGCTTGGATGGAGTCCTCGTGATAACTCAAACCACTGGTTAGAGACGCTATCCGAGATGGCGATCTGTCGCAGTCAATGACGTACCTGTATCCATACCATTTCTAGTTCTTCCGCTTAGTCTTCTTTCGATAATTCTTAACCATCTTAGTAACGTTTTCTTCTAGGATATTCCACGTCACTGTTGAGGTGAGCGGCGGCCCGAACCACAGTACCTTTTGGTCAGGCTCATGGCTGTTATGATGATGATGTTGATGATGTATCAAGTAGGATACCTTTATAAGCACTCTGTATGGCGATAAAGCGTATGTCGCACCGTACATTGTTATATATATATATATATATATATATATATATATATATATATATATATATATATATATATAGATGCATCATTTTTCCCTTTGCAAATGGACAAAGTTCGGGCCAACGGTATGATCAAACGAGCACGAAGAATGATTTGATTGGAGCCTAGTTCGTTACTCAAAGATTAACGCCGATCCTCAACAGAAGGTCTCTATCGGCAACTGACATCCGTGTAGCCAAGTGGCGTCCGTGGATGAATTGTTCAAGATTTCTCTGGCGTGATACGGGGCCGTCTCTTGTGTTAAAACATGTGACTCGATGTGCAAACATCTTTCCAACAACCGCTCACCAGCATCATACACCGACAACAAGCGCAACTCAACCATTTGTTTTGTAGTTACTTGCAATTTTTTGCTATTGACATATGCATATGGACCTCAAGCGAAAAGCTCCAATCTGTCTCGGTAGAGGGCAGTATCATTTGCCTGTATGAGCATGTTGCATTATCAAATGAGCAACGTCCCTCTAGTTTATGTCGACATGCTTTTGCCGAAGTACTTACTCCGGCAGCCCGTTCACTGGGTTCCCATCTAGCAAACTTTACTGTGGTTTACTGCTGAACGCGACTCTCACTCCAGCTTGTTTATGTTAGGCTTCGTCACCACCAGTGATCCTGAAGAATTGCTGACCGGTAGCATTGTTTAGGAGCGAGTTCAAACGAGTGGCAGCACCAGGGTCTTGAGTGTATGTACACGTAAACAATGCATGTTTGGCTCCATACTGGAAAGTGTGCTGCCCAGAGCGGCTTGCTGACCTAGCCGTCGACTTGTGCCGCTATGTGCACCCATGTATAGAATTTATTTTAAGGTTTGGGGTTACTATCACGAAAACCTAGGATATTTTTCAGTTGATTATGCCACAGAAGTGAATTCCTTTGAACGGCCGGGTCTTCTCTCTCAACAACCCGATTTGCGAGGCACGAATGGACGAGGTTTTCTTGGGCCTCAATCTGGGGCCGCCGACTCCGATACCGCCTGCATATGGCGGCGAAGTTCTTGATCTTTTCTGAGGATGCGGTGCATAAGTTGTCTGATTCTAGTTACCTTTGCTCGCAGTTGATGCACTAAAACTTGCCTCTAGTTTATGTGCAATACCGAAAATTTATCGACCGTGTGGAGTGATAGCATGCCGACTACCACAATCAACCGTCCGATATTCAAAGTGCTTTTCACTCAAGGGTGTTTTCAGGACCTTTATTCGGAGAGACTTACAAAGCATACTAGACACTGTTAGTAAAATATATCCGTTCAACGTTACCGTTCACAGGAGACGCGTCACTGAAGCTGACGACACGTCAACTAATTAATTCCATCAGCAGCACTAACTGTACATTTGGTTCCTTAGTGACATTCCACTTAAACCGAACAGTACTGGTTAATCTCACGTATAACATGTCTACCAATTCTGCCCCGTTATTGATCTGTTCACTTGACTGTTCCTGTCATTTGACATATCTTGGTCTCACTGGCAATTTTTCTCGGAGAGAATTCGTGAACGCGTCGCTGCCTGATTCCCCTTCAAAACATCTAAGCCATTGAACTCGTTTGTTCTGGCTCATTTAGTCCATAACTGACATGGACATGGAGAGGACATTTTGCATCGTTTAATAGCCTTCAACCACGAAACGGCTCGAAAGTTGAGAAATGTTTCATCCACTCCTTGAGATTATCGTGGCCCAACCTAATACGACAATTTAACCCCATCCCGTCCATCTAACCTGACTAGTGCTGACTTACCTCGTTGGTGTTTCTAATCACAGTGACATCGTGTTTATCCTTTGTCTAATCACTTTATTTCTTGCCCTTCCTTACTGAATAACCCCACGGTCGTCACTCGTTTTTCATGCAAGCACAACAATCAAAGTTGACAATTGACCGAAACGGTCCTGCTCGTTAGAACTTGGTTTTTATGATTTCTTTAAAGATTTTTCATTATATTGACTCTGAAAAGGTAAAGCAGCTTTTTCTCAATAAACTTGGACAGAGAAATCGGAAACAGTTTTCTGCACAATGTATCTCTCGAGCTCATTCCACTGCATCTCATCAGGTACGGACTACAGTCTACTGATCTATATAGCAAAGTTCACGGGACATTGTGAAGCTAAACAACAAAGTCTACTACCACACACACACACATTAATGCAAATCAGTTTCCAGGACAATCTCGTACTAATGAACAAGTGCTTCTGTACACAGAGAAGTGGCTTTCATTTTTTAATTGCTACCGCTCCTGCGAACTTCTCCACAAAGAAGGTCGTAGCTTTGGGACTTTCTTTTTGTCAACTTGTCCAAAAGGGGTTGAGGGCTCACGACCTTAGCCTACAACTTACTCAATCTGGCTGTGGTCGACTCTAGACCGAGACGAGATGAATTACTCCGAATCTCTAAAGCTTGGTCCACGAAAACCGCGGGCATTCTTATCCAGGAATTCTGCTCACTCATATTGCAAAGGTCTCACTATCGACTCTAACGTGCACAGGGAATTCAAATCAGCCGTGTACTCTGTTTGATGGCAATGGCACAGACTTCCCTGCGAATAGCTAGATCATTTAAAGCATCCGCGTCGTTTAGTATTGATTGAGCCCCATTCAACAACCCCTCTAACTGCGACCTCCCAACGTGATTCCTCTGCCCGAGAAGGTTTTATTTTATAATGTTACGCCCTCTATTGTAGCCTCATCAGGTGACAACATCTCGTATTTCTTTACAGCTTTGCTTGCATGCCTTTTACAATGGTGAAGTAGATATAAAAGACGGTGTTCATCAACTTTGACCACATTCTCAACATAGGATTCAAACTGTCGTGTGACCATCCGATATTCGACTGTGATGGACTGAGAACTTCTTGAATGCTGCCCTGGTTAAGTACCACATGACGACACATCTCTTCAGGGCCACCTCGTCACCTTTTGTACCTACTTTGCTCTGAGAAGTACCGATCAGGGTCTTTACAGCGCGTATGACTATGTCGTTGAAAATGCAGTCCGTTCTATTTTCCATGTGGATGACCGTCTGTGTTTCGGCAAAAACCTTTGAAAACACCAACGCATTTGTTTGTCAAGTTCATGAAATGTTTTCGCATAATTGATTTCGACTAAGAAAATGGATAACTAATCACTCGGATTTACCAGAGAGCATTCTATAGCTTGAATGCACTGAATGAGTAAGAGATATAAGCCCAGATTCCCAGGCTGAACGCACCTTCGTCCTTGAATGGAAACTGGAGGCTTACTGTTTGTGCTTCCGAGTTCACTTTCCCGATAGTCCGGCAAACAGACACGGTCTATTATCTGCAATGTCCAC
Source organism: Paragonimus heterotremus (assembly GCA_013368495.1). Taxonomy (NCBI): domain Eukaryota; kingdom Metazoa; phylum Platyhelminthes; class Trematoda; order Plagiorchiida; family Troglotrematidae; genus Paragonimus; species Paragonimus heterotremus. The sequence continues at coordinate 9,819 of LUCH01003787.1, forward strand.
ACTTCACGATCCGTTGAGAGTGGTTATATTGTTGCCTCTGCCAGCTGATCTACTTGTCCAGTGGTGTTTGTCATCCAGTTACGTGAATCCATAACAGTTATGATAAGTGGAATCAAGTTCAACTGAAATTCCAACCGGGTTTTGTCGTTTATTCGTGAATTTAGTCGCAAATTGTTCAGGTGTGCTTGAATTCGGTGGAACTGCAATGTCTGATTGATCTGTTTGATTCCGCCTACGAAATTATATCCCACTCATGAATATGCTACATAATGCGTCATTTTTGTCCAAAAATTGGTGAGTTATAACGCAAATCTACGGCAGCAGTATAGGACACCAGTTAATTGGGGACACCGATTTAAGAGTTAACTCATACCTTCAAAAGGATAATCGCGGAGCATATTTCATGAAATGGTAACTTCTAGACTACGATACGACACAACACTTACAGCCGGCCACAATGTCTCCAAGATAGATATTTGATTGCACTCGAAGTTCAAACGAATGTTTATCTAAATAAGATGCACAATGGAGTTGACCCATAGCGTTTCCAGTAACTGATTAACAGGTAAGAGATTGGTTCTTCGGAAGTACCATACTTTTATCATTAAAACCACCCAGACTGCTGTTTCCTTCACATCACTTAAGGCCGGATTACAAATTGAACAAGTGGATGATGCCAATTAGCAGCAGTCCATGGTAGTAGAGACCGGTATGCTTAGATCACAAAGACTTGGCATTAACGAGAAAATTCCTCTGAAACCGTTGGTAAGCAAGATAAATACTTTTATCCTATCAACTGTCTGGGCAAACGCAATATTCTCACTAAACAGAAGTGGCAACATCTTAAAGCTGACGTATTGCCCAGTGAACAAACCCTCTCTCTATGAAAACAGAGGGAAATAAAGTCCGATTAAAATACTAAGAATCAAATTGGGCAAATTCAACTGTCAGAATACTCCATGACGGGTTGAAGAGCAAATCTAACTAAAGGCTTATTCTTTAATCACAGAGACCGTGCAAATTTCACAAAGGCAACATCTATGAGATCACTTGTTCCAACCGGATAAGCTACAATCCTTAAATCGGCAAAACTGTTTAGCAGACTGGTAAAGCCACCATTCTGAGATAGCCCCATTGTACATTCAGTGCTCCTAACTCTCACAACAAGGTTCAAAATCTGAAGTTAGATATGGAGGTAGTTGTGGTGTCTTTCGATTTTCGTTCACTGTCTACCGTTAGATCGGACAAACTGGAAGCGAACTTATTGACTGTGTACTCCGGGGTAATACGTAATAGCGACAGCACGCTAGTTCAAATGTAACCAACATCGCAGTCTTAGCGGGATTACACAGTTTGAGGACTGTTGATCGGAAGTGAGGGACATTATTTCTGCGGCGGCTATCCGTACCGTGTGCTAAGGTTGTTACTTAGTATATCACAAAAATCCCCTTCAGAATCGTAGCCGATTTATGTCAATGATATGTGTGTTTTAGTTAAAATGTGCGCTGATTGACTGCATCAGTAAGATGCTATAGGGAAATTAGTGGAAACAAGCAGCCGTTATGCGAGTTCTGGATTCGCTTCCATCAAGTCAGTCGAAGGGAACCACGCAAACAAGAGCATATTGTAAAATAACCGTTGGTAACATTTCCCACTTCAGTGGTAAACAGTCACACAAGAAATTTGGCATACGAACTTGTCTTTTATTCTTCTAAATTGTGTGTGCAGTTACTGTTGGTAATCTCGCATATTTCGGAAAATTAGGCATATTCTAAATCCACCACATCTTTGTGGATTGCTAAAAATCCACTATTCCTTAGGACATCGTTACTGATAGCAGGGCGTTTGGTACCATATTGTATAATTCTGTGTTCTACTCTTGTATTCAGGTCAATTATGCACGCTCATTAAAAAGTAATAGAAATAGGATCTCTTCTTTCCTCATTTCTGGTCAGTATGCACAGATGACTTCTAGAGCACTGCCTGATTCTAGCGCACTGCGATCTTGTACACATCTCTGATAGCACAGCTACGCATTGACTAATCGCACAAATCACTCGAGAAGAGGGTACATAGTCAGACACTCAGAGTATGTCAACTGAATTCTCTGTCTGCTCCAAAGAGGGCATTGATACAATATCTAGACTGGATACATATGCCATCCAATCTGACATGTCCTGACCGTCAGTGACATTCATGCAAAATACCTGAGATTGTGGAAAAGAATAGTATCAATGAAGAGGAGAAACCTCCAGTAAACTGGCTTCGGTGACACTCTCTAACAACCGAATCATCCACTCATGTCAGCTTAGTACACCAGACGAATCGTCCTGCCCGCAATGATTGCCTCACTTTAACCTTACTTACACCCTCACATACTATGGTTTGGGTTAAACGTGGGAGAGTACGGTGCTAGCCTAAACAGCAGCCTACCCCACATTGTTGGCTGCGAAGTTGCATGGAATGATGCGTTGTCACAAACCATCACACTATTGTTAATAATTGTGCGACTGTAACCACGACAACGTCATTACCAGCTACTGCTATCAATACGCATCGTCGTACGACCCCCTTCTAAGCGTACAATGAATCATCTCGAATTCTATCACAGCGGCAATCAATTGAAGATAGCACTCACGACGGCTGATGACAGTCATACATGCCTCTTCCCCCTTTAACAAAGGTTCACAGAGGACTAATTTTCCTTTCCTCATATCGTTACTATTAGTACTCCGTAAATTGGAAAACAAAACGTTCTCTGCTCTTTTTTCGTCGATGTCTATACGAAATAGCGTACATCAAAGCTTGTTTACTGTTATCCAGCGGCGACAACGGTATATTCTTGCAGTAATCGGTGGTATTTACTCTTCTTGTGAATTATCAAACCTCCAGTGGAAGATTCTGTAAAGTCACGGTGGAAACACTCCCAACCAAGCGCAGTAACTTGTTACATCCTCGATTGAGCCAGAACCAGTTAAAATCAAAATTTGTAAGTTTCGCACCGTTTAGACCCTATCAGAGAACCGTTATCAAGCTCTAATCTCCAAGGAGATCGATACGTTACGAAACCGATAACACTTGATTCAACCCCTTCTTGTTTTAACCAATGGAATACCTAATAGTGAGTATTAGCAGAATGCACAGTGTAATTTTACCACGTTAGTTCTCTACGGTTTGAAATTAATAAGATCCTCACCCTTTTCGATCAACATATGCGGACTCCTGCTATTTAAATGCTTTTGAATACAACTTGTCAAATCGGCATGTGATCAACTGTAAGCAGTTTATAAGCGACCCCGTTGATTTCAGCCACCGCTTGCCAGTTCTATCTTGCTCAATGCAGTTCAGTAGGCGCTTATGCTTCCCACCATAGATGCGGTTGCATTTGCAGTTTCTGGACACTTTCAAATAAATGACCAATACCAAAGCAAGCCAAGTGATTTCAGCCCATTGCCATATGTTTCTTTTGTGTGCTGACCTGTCACCTCCACGTTGCTGTGTGTGGACAAATTTGCCTCACCAGTGATGATATATCATGATCTTAACATAAATTAGCACAGGCCTGCTCTGTTTCCTCACAGGGGTATGAGTCACTTAAGCATCCACCATTTCCAAAACGTTGATGTCTATACATTCAAACCGGACGGCAGGATTCATCCCATTTTCGCGCAATCAACTAGTCTCTTTCTGGACACCAATCTGTAGTCGCAAGCTTAAGACAAGTTCCATAAACGAAACTGCATATTTTAAAAGCGAGGATTTATAAACGATAAATGGAATCGCAACTAGAATAAAAGTAGCGCGTAAAATAATGACCCACCACAGCACGTCCTTCAAAATGAATAAAGTGAACGTCTTCGTAGATCTTTCAAATCACATCGTTAAGGTAGGTTGTTCATAAACTGCTTGCATCAGAATTCGACGGAAGGTTGGTTATAACAGTCCTCTATACAAGTCCATTACCTTGGTTTATGGTGGGAATATCTGATAGGCATCGTAGCGCACTGTGTGGAAGTCTGGAATTAGAACCGCCAACAATCCAGTAAATAACCTGTGATGTAGGCGGAGTGCACGAAATGGCACGTACAATATACTCCATTCCCCACCAAGTTTGTTACCATGCCTAAGTAAACCAATCTGGTGGAACATTTTGAGATGCGTCTATAGAGTATCATTTGACCGTAGGATGGCAAATAAAACCTAGCACTTTTGACCATACAAACTACTACAACTACAAATCACTTTGTCAAACTGATAGATGCCGAACCACTCAGATTGATGCAGTCTTCTCCTTCATATTTCGATACTCATTTCGCCCTGTTGACAGGCAAATACGACAAACAAGAGTGAGAGACAGACTAACGAGACAGTAACTTTTTCCAATTGTTTGTGATGTTCAACTTGAAATGAACACATTACAGTTTGGGTTCGCAAAACAATCATGGATATCATAATGTCGGACTCAAGACAGTATGTGACAAGTCACAAGTCACCGGCATCATCGATCGCCCGACATTTATTGATATGTCAACTCCACCTGAATCTGGAGAAGACCTTCGGATATGTTATGCAACAAAAAACCGAAGGCTTCTTTAGTTCGCGGGGGCGGTAGCAATTAAAAAATGAAAGCCAATTCTCTGTGTACGGAAGGACTTGTTCATTAGTACGAGATTGTCCTGATAACTGATTTGCATTGATGTGTGTGAGTGTATGTGTGTTTGTGTGGTAGTAGATTTTGTTGTTTAGCTTCACAATGTCCCGTGAACTTTGCTATATAGATCAGTAGACTGTAGTCTGTACCTGATGAGATGCAATGGAATGAGCTCGAGAGATATATTGTGCAAACAACTGTTTCGGACTTCTTTGTTCATATTCGCAAGGTCTTATATGAGGTGATCCCCCGCCCTACACCGTTGAACAAAATTTGGACACACCGTTCGGCCTCATCAGACATCCTTCATGTAACTACACTTCTCTCGATCAAACGTGCTATCTGCGCGCTATCTGAGTAACCACTCGTCAAGGGTGAACAGAGCCATTTGATGTTGCTGTGAGCGTTACTGTAAACAGCGTTCACTTGACGTTTAATGAATACCGGTCATTCGCTCCATCACCGTTTCTGACTCTTCTTTACATGTTATCTTCAATCGTTCATTCGATTCCGAAGCATCAGCAGTTTCGTATTTAGAGTGAAAATCTGTACAGTAAATCCTTTCGTCCCTAACACCTGACTACATGGTTAAGAAGGACCAACTGTTTCCAGTTTATTGGATACTAAGCTGTACATAGAAAGAGTCCCATTCACTCTACTATGAGAACTATATCATCCCTCCAATTTATTCAAGGAGAATCGTCACTTACCCGTTCACCTCCCACGTTCCAGTCAATTATCAATTGTTTTCACGTATGTCGATCGGCTTACTGAGTTCGATCAAATTGTGTTGAATCGTACGAGCGGATGAAGGTTACATGTAACGATGAGTGCGAGATGTTAGAGGCGTGAATGACACGCATGCACCGCGTGTCACGTGAATGATGTTTATCTCGACGTCCGTTGAAACATCTAAAAGCTTTGTTTATTCTAAGAAAGTAGTAACCCAGCCAGTACACGTCCGTAAGTCTGAGTGCAGGCAATCCAGTTAAGATGAAATGTACTTTTGAGGTCCGTGCTGGCTGAACACCACAAACCATCGTGTACGCTTTTTTTCCAAAGGTGGCATTTAATTTCGAATTGGGGCGGTCAATAAATCTTTTCTGATTACGAAGGCTGTGGTCAAATGTGATTGATGCTCCACCTGTAACAACCGTAAATTTCTGTAGGCGCTTCTCTAAATGGAATCCTCTTCTTTCCATGTTACTACTGCTGTCAGTTAAAATGTCGATCATTGGTTCTCATCTCGTTCGCTTACCGAAATTTCTTCCTGTTGTTTTAGGTATCTGATGGTTTGGGTCACTCAGATGTCCGGAGGTCGATGTGCAGCTACTGGAGCTCTTACCCTTTTCTCACTTAGTTTAGTCTTTCAGTTCCTCATATTTCTGACCTCTTTTCGATCCGACCCACCAAACTGGACAGTCGGTGTGATCAGAACACGGCTTATTCCTTCATTTGACCCGCAACCTGCAAATCTCTCAGATATCCCACATATTTCTTTTAGTGATTTCGTCACTGCCGTCAATTCATCCATATCCGCTTCTCAAAGTTTACGGATTCCCGTTACCACTTGGAATAGTACCGGGTCCGAGGACTTAAAATATCCGCTAGAAATCGATATGCTTGAAGTTGTCCGACTGACATTGAGCAACTTAACCGTCAATGTGAAGCCGATCAATCAGCCCACATTTGAACTACTCATCTCCAACAAAGAAAAGTGCCAGATTACCCCAGATCTATTAATTCTTATTAAATCCGCACCGAAAAATTTTCTCCTTCGTGATACTGTGCGTGTTGGATGGGGTGCTGAGCATTGTTGGGGGGGCCGCCGTGTTGTTAGACTGTTCTTACTAGGCAGAGTGCCTAGTTCTGATAACGTGACGTCCGTCAGACTATCGCACGAGGCTACGTTCTATGGTGACATTATTCAGCAAGATTTTATTGATCATTATCACAATAACACATATAAAATAATGTTCGGTATAGATTGGGCTGTCCGATTTTGTGCCCAAGCCCCGTTAATTATGTTTGTGGACGATGACTTTTTTGTTTATCCCCGAAATGTGATTGCCTACATCGAGGGGTTGAGTCTGGCGTTACGCAATCAACTGATTGCCGGCTACGTGTGGTGGAATGCGGCTCCGATACGAAATAAAAAAGCCGGACCATTGAAGAAATGGTCCATTGGTTGGACCGAATATCCGAATACACAATACCCACCTTACATGGCAGCAGGGAACTTTTTTCTTTCCATGTCCATGGCCCGTGAACTGAACGTTGCAGCTCGGTTCACTCAGTATTTACGATTTGATGATGTGTTTCTTGGGATCGTGATGAAAAAGCTTCTCCGAACCCCGATCCATTTGTCCAGAATTTACGCGTTTGTTCCTGTCAATACGAACGACAGCCAACAAGTCAGTACCATGCTATCTAGCCATCAGTATGACAATCCGTCTGCTCAATTTTCACTTTGGAAGCTTCTGGGTTGTCAGACATTTTGTCATTTGGTACAATCAGTGTAATGTTTCCAGTTTTGTGCTGTTTTCTTTTGCTATTAGTCTTGCTTATATCTTCCATTTCTGGTTGCCATTGATCGCCGATTTTTTTTGGAGAAACACTACTCACCTATTTTTCACCACCATCACTTTTTTGATAGTCTCACTGATCGCCTATTTTTTTGAAATTCCTTGTACAGAACAAGCTGGTTTCTTTAGGGGCAATATGAGTGAAAATAATTTTTTGCTTTGAGCTGCCTTTATTTTCCCACTTTTCTATTGAATAAGATTGTGTTGTTCGTACACTAAATGTCTGCCTAATTTCCGCATGGCACACTTATGTGAACATGGTTGCTATGAATTTCGTCCGTCATACTGTTCACAGATTATCGTCCGGTGGTGGTTGAAGCCAGTTGTGCGGGTCTGGGTTCAAATGAGCACATGCTAACCACTGTTATCCTCTGTTCAGTTTTGTATACCATGGCTTTTTGGTAGGCTTAGTTCGTCGCTGCACTTTCTTTAACTTGTCAACGAAAGCTGTATGCTTTTCGTTTGTGCTTCACTACTCGCGTAAGTCTACTACGGTTGGAAGCTGTGTAACAACCTGTTATTGACCCAAAGTGCGAAGGTATCAGTCAGTTTTATGCCCGGATTGCTTATCACGATAGAATGAAGGCATTTGGAAAGTGGGATAAATCGTTTCAATCAGTCATTGGACATATCATATGGTGCATCGATTCTGAGGGAGAGTAGAATGGAAATCCAATTAGCGATCGGTTGATAAGGTCCAGTCTTACCGAGTACTGCGGATATGATATCCAATCAAACGTAGAGATGACAGACGACGGGCCGGTGTGAAAATGAACTGCTCAATGAGTGAACGGTCTTTAGCGATCAATGTCGAAAGATGAGTACATACACATAAACATGTGTCGGATCGAGAACATGAATCGTGCTCTCGTTCATGTCAGGTTTGAGCTATCTAGCCTGTTCTACCTGCCTCTAACCGTCGACTTTTTCCACGAGTATGGAGTGGACGTGCCCACCGTGTGCGAGCCGAATGCGGGAAACCCTGTCCGTATGTTTTACAAAATTGTAACTATTCAGTAGTTCCAAACTGTTCCGGATAAATTTTCCTTGAATGTTTCCCATCGGAATATATGTAGCCGAAGTCATTGCAAGTCAAACTGTCCTTAATTTCCCACGATAATTGTATAACAGATGGACATAATAAATTGAGGTGTTTTCACAGTGATTTATCTGTTAAGGAAAAGTCCACGGACACATTGTGTAGCTGTAGCAAACACCAAACGTTTCGATGACATCATTCTGCGAATCATTACCACTACATCTAATAAAAAACTAAGCCAAGTTGTCAAAGTGTAGTATCCTGTGAACGAAGGTCACAACCCCTTGGTTCTAGGGATGACGCAAAACGTTGAGCATAATTTAGCCATCGTGAGCACATTACAATAAAAGTAGCTCTTTCAATTTGCATTCATGCCAAACAGTTGATAACACGTTTCCAGATGAATGCCATTTAAATCACATTCTGGCAGTTCTAATGACTCTAGGCAATCACGGTCTTTTTTTGTTTCGAAAATTGTGCTTGATGGGAAATGGCTCTGGTACAGGCCTTCGTTGCGCGTCCTTCAGGTCTGAACTGAATCAATAGTCCTGATAACTGTCTAGCCGGTTCCCTCTGGGTAATGAATCGATCTTTTAAAAATTGTTGAAGTGTTGTATACAGAGACAATAGGCAAATATCTTGTCATCCATTAAAGCTATATCGACTAACATTTGAAGCTCTTTGGATATATTATTCGACTGGAAAGAATGAACGTCAACTTGATTAGCTGCACGTAGAGTTGTCGGTTCCGTATGCACTCAACAATGTTATGTACATTGTGTGGAACCTAGTCAATTTGTCTGCTCTTGAGATACTTTTGGTCCGCTCGGTAAGCCTACTTCTGATGCACAAGACGCGAAATGGACATCTCGAATGTTGGTCTAACATTATAATACATTCTTGTGGAGAAAGGTTTGATTTACTTCCGGCAACTCTTTAACTAACCACACTACGGATGTACTATAGCTGTTAACACCACAGTCCCCATCAACTGGTAATGATGATCGTGCGCCTGTTCCCTGTATTCTGTGTTAGCAGTTCAGCTCGTTCAGTTTTGCCCAACTTTTCCGGTAACTCCTGAACTAGTTAGGAATCTGTTCTGTTGTCCAAAAATGTGCAATTTTGGGTGTTATTCATGTAGAGTCACAAACGGTACAAATACCAACGCTGCCTGGGATCAGTTGGTAGATGATGATCGGGAACAGCATCGATGAATGGTAATTGGCGGTGGCAGCTGACTTTGTGACTGACACGTTAGGGGACGATAGATGGTATTGTCGCCTACCGCGTCTTTCGATGGTGCATCTTTTGAACACTGTATTTCGCTGTTGTGTAATTAGTCTTCAAGCACATTTTGCATGATTTTCGTTTTTGTACTTCCTGCAGTCTCTTACTAACTAGTTTTACTTAGAGCTTGGAAGATTTGTCACAACTGGGAATCACTGCAGGCAGTACAACGAGTGTGGAAGGTCACCCGACTAGTGGCGGAGTTGCTTCCACATTAAATTAAACACGCTCTTTTTTGAGTTGGCCTCTTTGAATCTCGCGTCGAAGAGTCCTCCATGACTTCTAAACCGTTTATCATACTCTATTCCATCGTAGACTATAGTGCTTAGTTTGCGGGTTCCTCGACCATCTTCAGAAACTCGAGAAACCTGGACTGTCGATCCTGACGAATACTAGCTGCAATCTTTTTCCCGCTACTGCCGTCTCGAGGTTTCTAGCGCGGTATTACAAACACGCATTCATCTGATTAGATCTAAACTGAAGATTCTCCGGCACATAACTGTGATTCATATGAAGTTCGTCAATTGAAGGGCTTATCAGTCGTAAATTTGGCCAACACTTTTGAGAGACTTCTTGGAACCACTTGATCTCCGTCTGTCTCTAGAGTTTCACGATAACTGATTGTCGTTCTGGTCTAACTGTCGTAGAACTAACTCAAGTAAGTAATGAAGTCGTATTTGACTGTCGTTTGTTTTCTCTCCAATTGTAGTTCAGGTTCTTTTATAACTGTACGGTGCATTTTTGCTAATAAACAAAAGAACTTTCAGAATGGTTTTTTCTTTGGAAAGGAGTCCACGATCAAGTCGCATGAACACAGTACTCATCAATCAAATTAAAAAGGGATAGCGTGACGGCATTCAGTGATTTATTGACGCCACATCCAATAATGGGAGGTGGGTCAAGTTGTAGAAAGGGTAAAACCGAGGAATGAAAGCTACCGTCATTCTGAAATGTGTTCTCACTGATCTCTCAGGGGGAACTCAACTTTCATCTATACATAGTCTACTCACTGATCGAACGCAATGGATGCACTTGATACAAAATTTGTATGTGCGGTTCCAATGGGATCGAATCCTTTGACTCAAAATAGTATTCTGAATAAGCGGTTGGAAGTCTCTTCGGGTCATCGTAAATAAATTCCCTGTGGACAAAATTGTTTTAAGAGTTGTCATCTTTGGATGGTGCGATTATATGGAAAAAAGTGATGATTGGGAAATTGGTTTATCAAAACAACCAAGGAACATGATTATTGGCTAAGGGGGGAACACGATTTTATTAATGTCAGGGACTCAACTGAGGTAGGTTTTGGTTAACCAGTACTCCCTTCGTGTCTGTGACGAAGACAGGTGATTACATGTAGCATTACAGACGAATTTCTGCTCTTTTTTGTCCGGAGCAAAATCAGCCAAGACAGTGTACACGAATCCTTATAAACTTCTGATAGTGCAATCCATAGATGCTGAACCACATGAATAAAACAAAAATGATGGACTCTTCCAGGGCCTATTAGCGTTTAGATGAAGTCTTACCAACGGCTTTGGATAGATTGCCACAGAAGAACTAACTGTACATTTCATGTAGGTTGTATCGGTCGTTTGACATGTCACTAACTGCTTGTTAGAAACTCCCGTAAAAGTCTGCGTTTACAGGTCAAGGGGAAAACTCTTATTGTTAATAACCCTTCCAAATGTACTAAGCTTTTCTGTGTACAAGTCCGTTTAGTTCTGATAAACAGCATTTTGACCAAATCGTGTTACTCAGCGCTGGATGCAAAGCTGGAAACTGACAAAGATGGTATCGTCACCCACAGTATTCTTGGTTTTCGGTAATTGTCACCGAACATACACATTTGCGTTATGCATTAAACTGAAATGGAAATCGTATGGTTGACAGCCCAACGGAATAGTGATGTATTCGTGTGTGCAGTGATTAGACGCGGCTTTCGATGAAGGGCTTGCAATTGTGACCGCCCGATGATAATGATCGGAAACGGTTATTTGCAACCCTAATTTTTTGTAAATTAGAGAGGTATTGATCCCTCACCCCAAAGGTTTTTAAGGTGGACTGATTTTCACTTATCGTAAATGAAAGATCCCCCGATGTTATTTACTCATCAGGTTGTGTAATACAGGATAATGATAATTACAGCTAACCCTTGGTAACGCCACCATTTGTGATCAACATCTATGTGATATTGCCGTCGTAACTGGACGATCTTGTCATCCAGCCTCTTTAGCATTGTCACTTGGCCGACCTTTTGAACAAAACACGAATTCTCTGGACGTAAATGATCTGCACCTGCTGACCCAGTGAAGATGTGTCGCTTCCGAATATGGAGTAGGGAGTTTTTTGCCGCACCGCTACCACTCATGCTCTGTCATGAACGGGCGAATTGGTCTATAGCGTACGCAACGGCAGTATACAAGGACTGATGTATCAAGCCACATGTACACTGAATTAGCGCTGTTTGCTGAGTGATGGTTGCTCGCCCAAGTGAAAACATTTAACTGCCAACCTTCTTTCATTCACCACCAAGTCAGATGTGTGCTCTTTAGTGAGCTATCCCGTTCATTCATCCAGCACGTCTAGCTGTCCAAGTAATAATTGATATTCCTTGAGTCTTTGGATCATATCATCATCATCCACTGCGCACAGCAGTACTCAGCATGAGACATCAATATCTTATTCACTGCGCCATTGGGCTAGACAAGCCCCTCACTGCCAAGTGAGTCAGACTCTGGAGTCATTGGCTCCGAATGGGGTCCCCCATGAAAACCCTATATCCTGTTGTCCCACAGGTCAGACTTTGGATCATATGGGGCGTACTGTTTTTAGAACGTGTACAGTTTAGGCTACAACTTGGATTTTGCTTAACTTAATGACACTTTCTCTAGTATCACAACCTTACCTAACGTCATAACTTAGCCGGAATCGAGAGTGACGAATTTGCCGAGATTCGACTGAATGGTTAAAAATCAGAATGCGCTACAAGATAATAAAGGAATGTGAACATCTTTGGATTAATTGAAACATTTCCTGACATGTGGATATAATTATTTTAAACATCAATGGCGTACAAAGTCAACGCTTACATTGTTTTTTCTCCTCGATTGTGCTGCTTTTATTGTGATGACGGAAACGGTGGGTTTCGGAAAATGAAGATTTTCCACATGTTCACCGTTGGAACTGCTGGACTTGAGTGCTCACCTTAACTCATCGCTCTTTTTTCGTCCTCCTTTGAAATGCTGAGCATCACTGATTTTTCTTTACTAGGGCGACCATCTTCTCGCATGAAGTTTTGGTTTCTTTAGAGCGTATCTAACTCAGTTTGGAACATCTCGGCAGCTCAGTGAACAACGATCCCAATGCGAATTCCGTGCGCCTTTTGTGTTTTGGTTATTGCAAGCGAACCTTTGCACTATGAGTCCACAGTCCAAGGGGACAAATTACAGTGGGTCCGCCGGTATATTAATATTACATCGATTCATATCCCTCTCTCTCTCTCTCACGCACCCCCGTCCTCTCTCCATAAAATGCGGCATTACGTAGGGGGATTAGCCCCTCTATATTTCTGACCTCTGACTTGTCAAGGTTACTTACATCTCATTGGTTGTTCTCATATTCGGTTGCACATTTCGCAATACCATAGATTTTTCAACCAGCCCCTTAAAAAAGAAGTACTACGCTCGAGTTTTGTTCGTGGTAACGCTCATCAGTAGCGCATATTCTTGTCACTGCCGGGATTCGAACTCCGATCACACTCACGTTTTCTGTGTTGACCACTGCACCATTGACCTCACATTCAACACGACCGAACACGTCTTTTTTGCCATTCTTGAAAATGGAATAAAGTTGACTCAGTGCATTAAACTTAGCACCAACCGAACATAGGATTATAGAAGTTGGTATTGACGTTTGATTGTTCTCTAGATTAGCTGTCCAGGTTGCATTCACCTCGGCAAAGACTGTCTTTCACACTGATGAAATTTCGCAAGCTTAATAATCAACGTGGTGATAATCAAATACGCATAACATCTACGTGATAGGCCGCAAGCCTTCCTTGTGATTGTCGGCAACCATATAATTAAGGCAATAAAAAAAATCGAAATTTTTTTATGCTTCGAAAGTAGTGGGTCATCTCTCTCCGATTTCCATCGTTAATGATCCACAGTCCGATTTCTTCTCGCGATGAAATTTTCCCTGAATTACTGATTTTTATTTGACGTTGACGCGCTTTAATCTCCGATAGAGTCACGATGTTCATTCGAACAGTTTGTTTCATCTGTTATTTATCTGACGAACAGAATGTTATCTTGTGGACAACAGGACGACCACTAAAACTGGTGCAGTACAAACTGTTGGGTACCTCAGATCTCGTATGAACTGGAACCATCTCGAATAAACACTGAACATGCATCTTTTCAGTATCACTCAAATGTTGCTCTGTACCGACCATTTTGGCTCTCTAGTACGTTTCTACCCTGCTTTCGATAATCCGTCATCACCAATCCCTAAATGTTCTCCCACTTCAGTGGTCAATCCAACGAATGAACCGAAAAATTGATTACGGGCGAAATCGATGCACTGTGTGTGTCAACAATACTGTTTTATAGATTTTTATCGTCTGGTCAAAACCACTCTTTCGCGCAAACTTAAGATGTTAGTCGCGGAACCGTCTTGGTTACTAAGTGTGTAACAACATGTTTATCCTCGTGTACAGGATAATTCATTCATATTGTGAATAAGTAGCTTACGACACTAAACACTAATCAGTTACCATATTTGTTACAGGCCAAAAAAGCTAAACCCTGAGGTGAAAAATGCCACTAAGTAGTTAAAGGTCCGACCAACGCGAATTGAACGCCCGCCCCCACGTTTGATCACATCCTTTACATTCAAATTTACTTGTTCAGTCCTTTTCGAAAACGGGTCGACCTAACAGTCTATCTGAACGGCTTAGATGCGAGCAGATGTTACGCATATTCAAATTAGATGTGAAGCTGGTCGTCTACATCGTTTGGAGCATTGATTGTCCTTTATCCAGATAAGGACAGTTAACAACGAGAGGGCATACTGAGAAATACCAATATTTTGTTTATTCTCATCGATCGCATTCACAAAACGATCAATCACATATAGCTAACAAAATACTTGTGACTTCCGTTTGTCAGCTTGTCCATACGACAAAATGTAGCACCGTCAGTTCCACGGAATTAACACGGTCACAGAAAGTTGAATGGTTCATTTTGTTCAACGCTGCCTCAAAAGTCACCGATAGTCTTGTGTTTTGAACACCTGACAAAATATTGAACGAGGTACTGATAAGCAGTTTGACAGATTTAAGGGTTTACATTGTCGTATGGAATTCGTCAAATGATCCAGGAGATTGACTATCAAACCGGGATTTCTCAATCAGTTCCCGGTCGAATCCACCAACGCCATCGATAAGCATTTTAATTGTACTGCCAATAAGTTGAACAATTTAACCGGACCAATCAGGTGAACTGTCATTCCAGACCTTTATCGCGATTGAAATCGACGATTTTCTGTTCGAACGCTTATTACGTCACTGCTTTCGTTAACCGTTCGAGAGTGTTTGAATGTCGGTTGTCCTGGACTCCCTCTTGTTCTACTGATGTGATCGTCAACGCGCCTGCAAGTGAACTCATAGGTTAAGTGAAGGGCAAAATGATCCTGTAAGTTACGACCCGAACCATAGGGATTAATCTTTCTGGTGGAGGGTAGCAAATGTTACTGAGCGACATTTTCCAGAAAATCGTGACTTTTGGCTTGCAACTTCAACTAAGTGTTCACTTTTGAAAGGCAGAATGATGATTATATGCCTTATGTAAGTTTAATTTAGGCTGTCATGTATCCTTTGATTATTGCGGATAGTTGCTAACTGTTTCTGGGTAATCGTTAACCGGAAGAGTTTTTCTCGAATGCGTTCTATGTACGAGTACGGCGGTAGAAATTTGTCCGACACTGCAACAGGACGTTCACACTCGCCTGATCCTGTACGCATTATTGTAGCAAAAGGTCGTCCAATGAACTACGATGCTTATTGTCCAATTCAACACGTTCGCACTGCACGTGCGCGGTTGCGTCTATGAACCGGAATTCTAGTCCACAACACAGCGACGGTTTTCATTCGCATGTCGTGCGCAATTCTGCCTAGTTTGTGTGTGTGTGTGTGTCAAATAGCTGTAGTCAGCACGAGTCAAAATATCACGATATTTGCGAACTTGTTGAAATACATTGCATGATATGTGCCTCATAAAATAAATTCTTCATGCAACAAGCGTTTAAAGTAGTTTAGTCAGAATTGATGCCATTTATCAGTCATCTTGCGAGCATATGGTTTGTTGAATAATCCATTACTGGAATGAGCCTCAGCGGAACAGACCTTTTAAGAGGTTTCTAGACGCCGTACACCTGTATGTGCCAACATGTCATGGGATCTTCACAATTTTATTCGATTTCATGAATAAGTTTTTGAGAAAGATCCAGAGTTTTCTTCGTGTAGGTTGTTGACGCAGTTTCCTATAATTAAACTGTTCGGTTCGAAAAATATTCTGTCATCTCGTTATACCACAGACTCTCTTCACACAGGCACAGAACGCTGCGATGATAGATTATGAAAACCGCGATTGCCTGTCATGTGGATGAGGCATGGTAGTTTGGGGCTTGTGATGTAAGGCGTCCTTCGCCACCGTTATGCGTGTCATTTTCTTTGCTGTCATTATTGTGATTACGACAATAGAGTTTTCTCCGTAACCTCGTCCTTTGTTTCGACGAGTCACAACTTGTTACGCCAAGCGTGGAACTGTTCGTGTCCTAGGTACTAACGTTTTGATTGAACAAGATGGATTCATGGAAAAACGGAGCGTTGACACATTGCGATGACATACGCACCTCGTAAAGTTAAACGATCCCAGCGGCTGCTTAATTCTTGTGAAGTATATCCACTAACGGAGACTCAAACAAAAGTCTGCTGGCAGTTCGGTTGATGTTATAGTGACATTGGTTCCTAGTTCGGATCCATTGTGGCCCAACTTCTACCTCTCTGCAGCCTTCACTACGTGCTTTCGTTCTATGTGTCACACTAAATACCACTCATTCTTCCGGTTGCCGAATTTCCCACTAGCCTACAAGTCTCGTTATTCAGTCTGAGTGGACGGCATGTCTTGAGCAATGTACACAACTGAAGAAAAATTAGCAACACAGTCGGAATGGATTTGCTTAGGAGAAGATGTTTTCTGTCCACTGCATTGGTACGAAGTTGATTCACCTTCCGAGAATATTACTGCACACATTGCCCGTGTACTGTTAGTGTGTCAAATAATGTTTCTGATTCATCCGGTACTATATCCCGAAAACGATTATCGTACCCAGTATCTAAATTCAGTGCGTTTCGGAACTGTGGACTTGGCAACAAAATCCGGAGTCCAGACCAAATGGCTTCTAGTCGAGTCGGATAAGCGAACTGGCACGTGACACCGCTGAAACCACAGCCAGATTAATTGGCTGTGGGCAGGGCAGAGGTGTACGCGCATTTCCAGTGTAGTCGCTTGGGATCAAAGCTCAACAAAGAGCAAACAGTCGGACTCCAAATCAAGGGCTTAAGAGGTGCGGAAAATAACCAATCGGGTTTCAGGTCACGGTTCAAATATATTGGAGCCAGAAGGTTGCATGTCCTGGTCTGGTTGGGCACACTAATTGTTGGAACCAGTCCAACAATATAACATCCGGTCAATTCTCACTATCGAAAACCAAATGACAATGACCCCGTGTATTGATATCGACCCTGGAAAATACAGTGTACAGGAAAATACGTCGAACTAATGAGGTGCGGGACGTGTTGTCATTTTAGCCCCGGGGCGGATGTTACAAGATGAATATCTCGACTAAAGCAAAAGTGGGCTAAAAACCAACATCATCAAAAATGTTTATTTGAGTGCGACTATCAAAAACATTATTTATTATGGCCGCTACGATTCCAATGAAAAAACAGTCAATGGTAATTCAGGCCGAAGGTCAAAATGACATAAAGTAACCAGCAGAATTGAAGTCAAAAGGTCACATCACTCCTATATAAAATTGCAGGCATCCACCATATTTCACCAGACCCCACGCTCAAACCAACGTTTGCAATCCAAATGGCAAGCTCAGCAAGAATCCCGATACGTAAATCCTCCGCCTGAGCTACGAACAACACCACCATTGTTTTCAGCCATCGTCACCATCATAGACAGCAAAGAGAGACATCGGAGACAGTGAGATTTCATAATGGTTCTACAGAGTAACATTTCGTACACTCTGATCAAACTCGGACGGGTAACCGAGCTTGATCATTTGAACAAAGATGTCGAAAGTGGAGGTTAGCTTAAACGTTTGGAAAATCGGATATGAAAATGATGGAAACATACCAGATAGTAAATAATCGAAATATACTTCAAGTTACTTCTGTAACAGGTGTGATCAGTGTAGATGGGTGTTCAGTGTTTTCCATACATCGGTGTGGATTACTTTTGACAAGTGTTAGAAAATTTCTAATGCTTGAGCTTACATGGATAGGATTTAAACCAAACGAATTTTGACTCTACGGGACTGACTTCGATCAATTAGTTTTATTTGATCACTCTTGGAATCTGCCCGCTTTATAGCGGACGAATTGTAAAAAACGAGGCACTAAGTCTTTTAACACTCACGAGATTTGTTCGTGATATACATTGTGTTGATGCTTGTTTTATGCAGAACACTGTAAACAGCATCTTATAACCAATACATATATTTCCACTTGGAAATTTAGGCCTGTCGTTTCATGTTCAAGCTGTAACCACTAGATTTTTTTTACCACATTGCTTAGTTTGTCATCTACAGTTTGACTCCTTATATACAAAGTGTCAACGGGGATCATCACAGAGGTTATATTGTCTGAGGAAAAGACTAATAATAATGACTTATTGTGTGCGAAGCGTGTATTAGCCTTCTCTTGTCTGACTGTACTCTTCAGAGCTGATAATATGTCTCGTTCGTGTTTTCAAATTGTGCCAATGTAGCTGGTATTATTAGACACTACTTCCTTCACAAGTTTGATAAACGAAAGTCAATTCTCGGTTATCACGTATCGTCTATTTTTCAAGGAATGTCCTCATCAACTTTCTTCACCGCCTCTTCAGTAAACGACAATATTGCATTTCCCAGTGGTCATCACATCAGTATTGATCAGACCATTTTGGAAGCAACATTCAATAAACAACAAATTATGAACGTTGTTCATCAACGTAGATGTGCCCGTGTTGTATCAAGGTCCAGTAAACCCGTTTGTTGCATCTCATTCTAGTGCTACTGGGTCACTCTATGATACCGTGCAATGAGTCATCAAATCATAAGATAATTGTCAAGAAGTCAAACCGATTTTGACGCAAAAGACTGGGCAGCATACAGTCTCAATGGGCATATGTGAAGTTTTTTAAGCGTCTACAAATGAGTGAGTACTAGAGGAGATTTCCATGTAGGTGAACAATTTGCCATATTTTGCCCATTGAATTGGACCATAAAACTACAAAGCAACTTCGTGTGAAACACGCTTCTTCACAATCTTGTTGGTGAATGTATAAAATTACAAGCTTATCACATTTTGAACCCACTCAATGCATGATGGGATCTGATATACCACTAACTATAGTTCGTCTCCACCGGCAACCTTGTTGGTTTGCCCACGATCCCTCTGTCTGAAATATATTGTCTGGATCGGTCTCAAGTATGAATTCATGAAGATCATTTCCAGACGACCAAAGACGATATCAGTCTCAATCAACTCTACTGGCGAATTTGGTCGAAATACTTTCACTTATATCGACTCTTGTTCCTCAGTTGTGCTTTGGCACCATTTTCTCTAATAAAATATCCATCTTCGGCTGGTGTGCCAGTAATTGTCATCAAGGTCAGGCACTTAGCTTTGTATAGTGGACGTTCCATCCTTGACAAGTTCTTCTCTACGTTATTGAGGATTCCTATTAGGAAACTGTTTGGATCAATTCTAAGCTACTGTCATTTGTAGCAATTCAAGATCCTACAGCTAGTAAAATATTATAACTAGCCTCCCTGAATACAAATCACATTAACGCGATGATTTGTCCATACCGATGGAGAGGATAGGAATTTAGGAGAATCATACGAATATGAGAAGTAAAATCCCAGATGAAATTTTGATCATTTAACTAACAATTAGAGATAATACTGATTTACCGCATTCTTCACGTCAGACTTCTA
This sequence comes from Paragonimus heterotremus, assembly GCA_013368495.1. Taxonomy (NCBI): domain Eukaryota; kingdom Metazoa; phylum Platyhelminthes; class Trematoda; order Plagiorchiida; family Troglotrematidae; genus Paragonimus; species Paragonimus heterotremus. The sequence continues at coordinate 29,659 of LUCH01003787.1, forward strand.
ATCACTAGTTTCATCAATGTCAGAGTATAGTTGTAAAACTTCAACCGCTAAGCTAGACAGGGTTGCGAATAAAATTCGTTCACGAGTTTGCCCATTTGTATACGACAGCTGTTATGTGCTCTCGTAGTCCTGAAATCATTTGTGTTCAACGTTCTCCCGACTGGTGTTAAAATCTTACAATCGTATTTCAAGCTCGATGATGAAGGGGAACAGCTGCCTAACGGACGTGACAAGTCATCTAGTGCGGTTTTCAATCAGCGTCCGCTGCAGTTCTCCGCTTATGATCTTCCACCTGTTTTATGAAATCACAAGCATATGAAAACAGTTATTTTGGATGCGTTCGAGAATTGCACCTCCTGCATCTCAAAATATTGTAAAATTCTCGATCCTTGGCCTAAAATGAGTTCTCCTGCCATTCGTCCCAGCAAACACGAATTGCACGTTGTAACCAAGTTACCAAGGCGGCGTTCCAAACTTTCGAGTGAATGGTGGGACGCGGTTGACAAAATGGCAATGGATGGTGTGGAATCAGTGGCTGTAGTTGATCTGAAGCAAGCAGTGGACCTGATCTTTGTCATATGAAACGACGTGCTACCATTAATGTTCTTTTACTGGATTCATCATAGAATCACCTAGATCAAAATACCTGTTGTTGCTGAGCTGAATGACAAAATGAAATAGTGGACGGACACTTTTCGGAGGTGTCTGTTGAGTCTAATATAACAATTCCCGGACTTGCCAGCAGAACTCAGTACTGGAACCCCTCGCAGCTGTAACTGACGAGGAAATTGTTGACGGAAATTGTGGACTTAACCTCAAGCCAAAATTAGAACCAGTTAGAACCAGTAACTGTCACTTCCTCCACAACGGAAACGTCACAAACGATCACAAACGTATCTAGTGAGAGTTCATATGGAATTGAACTGTCTGGACATAATCGAGAGGAACACACGACTCATGCTAATGGAATTTAAATTTTCAACAATTACCGCTGACTGTTTTTATGCCGATATTTGATGTATGCAGTGTCTTAAAAACTACTCGAGCGGTTTTGCACTTTCTGAGTCTAGCTTCTGTGGCTGTTCATTGGTTGTAAACCTGTTCGATAATTGTCATTCAACAGTTCATGTTTTACTATGGAAGGCTGAGGGGGGAAAGTACTCATTGAAAATCACTCCCACAATTCCCGTCTAAGGAATCCAAAGCAGGAAACCTTGAAGCAAAACGACTCCTCCTTTTTTAAATGTCACTCTGAGTAAAACGAAGACTTTTATCTGAGAAGATGTCAAATTGAATTCCGGTCAGCCTAATGGTGCGGTTGTTTAAGATTGTATTCAATGTTTTTAGCAGACCAACTACTTCGTTCAGTGTGTTCTGAACTCACATAAAAATTATAATTCCTTGGCATTCTGCCCTCTAATATTAAGCGACTGGTCTCATTATCATTTCTAGTGCAATGAATGAGGTCAACAACAGAACAAACTGAGTACACCTTACGCTGCATTTGTATAGGTCCACGTGTTTATTAGCAAATAGCAGTTGATTAAGGTCATTTGTCGATCGGATTTAGCCAAACTGTAAGCTTGTATAACCCACCAAAAGCGTCGTATTAGTGAATGTCTTGCTTTTGTTGTTATAGTAGGACAAATGAATTGGAAGTGAACAGAACACCGGAATAAACTTCCGTTCTTCTGTCGAACATGAGCAATTCGGTTTTCAAAACTCTGAATCTTTGTTTGTAGACATTATGTATCAGTTATCTGAGGGCTATATCCCGTGTTTCATTTCAAAGTATATTTCAAAGAGAAAATGAATTTCGCTAAAAGAATTCATTTTATACATTTTCTAATCACGCAATTAAACGTGTGTGTTTGATATCAAACAACTTTCCTTGTGATTTCTTCCGGACAGATCCAAATGTTACATTCCCAATAACAGTGTTTCGTTGAAACAACAATGTAAGAATGATACAATACGTATTTGTGTGAAATTGGAATTTTTCGTTTTGCCATTTAGATACATAAAAAGCACGTTAATTTTGGCTACCGACATGGTCACAGACTGAATGAATTAGTCTAGTTTTTTTTTCAAATGAAGTTCAAACAAAGCTGAGTTTATAAGTGAAGTACTCCGGCCAGTCGGATAATTTAACAGAACAATGAAAGTAAAACTCTCAATAATTCTGCTATCAGAAAACTTCATAAAATCAGCATGTTCTTCCGTGTGTAACCTATGAATAATCCTGCGCAAATGTTTATCACATCTAAGCCCGTCAACATTTATCACAAGTTGTTCTCACTAACAAATACGTTGTCAATGTGTTTCTGTATAGTCGAAATTCATGCAGAATAGCAACTGTTCAACCTTCAGGTTTAACGACAAAAGTATGAAGCATAATTTATCTTAGGATGCTTCCCAAGCTACCTCACCTATTTCTTTATGGACTTTGTCGTTTCACTCAGTGGGACAAATTTTAAACTAAAAAGTTCGACATCTTTAGACTCTTCCATTTCGATAGCTCACTTCCCTTTCGAGCCTGAATACAGATAAGGATTTTATTTCTCTCATCATAAGTTGATTAACGCATTAACTGGAGGAAGTATTGAGATGTTGTCAACTAAAGTTTAAATATGTGACGTCTTCGATACTCATTGTATCAAGCTTTTGAATGGTGCTTCGAACAAGTGTAGCAACGTTGAATCTGTCCCGAAATTTGAAGAGTTTCTTCGTGATCTACACTGTTCTGCGGAAATGATCACACAATTAAGCATGACAAATAACTGGTAGGCGCCTAATTCCATTCAATGGTTGTTTTCAAATGCGTACGTCCGAACATTCGTCGTTTCTATACTAATGCAATGAGGATGAATGATTACAGCATGCTACTTGTAAGTAGCTTAGTGGGTGGCACGTGTTTCGGTGTTGAAATAATCGGAAAAAATACAAAAAAGATATGGAATTGCTCTCCGGCGAGAAGTGGTTTTTTCGTACATGACCTTGCCAATGGTGACTATGAATTCCCAAGATTACTGCTATCTGCAAATGAGTGTTTGTGTTCAAGGTAGTGTTGAAGCATATATCTCCTGTACCACTTTTCTGCATAAACGATAATCCTGTCGCTGAAAGGAAGGGTATATAATGCATGTGTGCGCTCCATTTTGCTATATGGTTCGGAAACGTGACGTGTTCGCAAAAAAGATATCAACAGGCTTACTGTGTTTGACCATCATTGTCTCCGCCAAACAGCCCACATTAAGTGGACTGATCGCGTGAGCAATGTGGCCGTTCGCCGACGCGTATTCCGGAACGTCCGAAATGCGCGATCAATTGGTGAACTACTCACGCTGCACAGCTTGTGATGGTTGGGTCACGTACTCCGTATATCATCTGATCGTTTATCGTACCGGGCATTATATGCTGAGGCCACCAACAGTTGGGTAAAACCACATGGAAGTCAACCAGCAACGTGGTCACGAAATATGAAGACC
>LUCH01003787.1:43658-53737 GCA_013368495.1 Paragonimus heterotremus
TTTTGCTCTCAGTCTGTATTTGGCTCTCAAAAATGCGCAAAATAATTTATTCGACCTTAGATCCTTTTGTGACTTTTAGAATTTATTACACCAATCTGTCAAAATATCGTAAATCTCCGTGTGCTTGGTTCAACTGCTAAGTTAGCACATTGGACATTTACGACGTCAAACCCAACTGCATTAATTCAGATAAGTGGTCTTCTGAGAGCAAAGCTCATCGATATTTCCCGGTAATCGCCTCAACTTTGTATTAAAATACATGACTCAGTCCAAGAACTCACTGAGGGTTAGATTTATCAGACGCAGAGCTGACTCTATAGTTAAGACCGAAAGTGAACTAGTTATCGCGGAATAAATAATGTTTCGCTCCTGTTAAGTCATCAACAAACTGTCTAACGAGTCAGCTGTTCGTGCACATGCAAAGTTTTATTGGGGAGATAGTGAAATTGTTTTAGATCACCAAGCAGTTATTGTCAATGTCAGGATTCAACCAACTTCCGTGCTTGTTACAATAAAAGTGTAAATGACATGACACTAGAATGTCCAGTTCACTTTTTAAAAAATCCGCACATGTACTTGAACGTCTGTTATCATCCATGCACTTTGGCCGTTTATGATGATGATGTGACTTTTACCTAAACCACATTTGGGCTATCCCTGTTGTTTTTTACCATATTTATTGAACATTGATTGATTGAATACGGCCGAAAATCTAAACAACGGAAAATGGACACCAAGTATCGAATAAGTCAAATCGACTTTACAATAGTGTGCATCAGTGTTGCAAATATTTTTATTAAACTGAACAGATTCAATTTTCAGGTTTCATATCCAAAGTCTCATTTTCAACCCGCATAATAGTATTCCTCGTTTTGTGAGTCCACGCATCCTCCCTCCCCTTCGGCTAAGTTGTTATCCGGCCATTTGTCCTGGTATTCTCACCAAATATTTGCAGTTTCTCTTCGGATTCACAAGCTATCTGTTTAACTGTGGTGGCGTTCCTTGCCATAAACTCATTGATTGCATAGTAGCTCAGCATTTCGAAGCACATAATTTGCTTGCCTCTAAAACCTTGTCCCATTCCGTTCATTCCCTTTGTTCAAACCTTTCTAACTGTCTGTCGGCAAACTCAACTTGATCTCGTTTCAAGTCGTTTTCTGCGCATACTTAGCAGGCTTTCATAGTTATTCTAACAACTTTGTGTAGGAATTGACCGTAAACCTAAATCAAAAATTCTCTTAATTATTCCATCTGGTGAAGATGTTGTTGTTCAAATGTCGAATATTCACGTCCTTAGGAGCATAAGGTAATCTCTTATAATAATTTAACTTGAAGGCCTGCAAAGAGTGTTCACTACTTGACCAAGCTTAGAATGCTGAATAAAGAGGTGGAATAACTAACCATGAACATCAGATGCTAATGGTTCAAGTGATGGAGTGACTTATTCATTCTGCTTCAGTCAATAAGCATACTGTTTTAGTACTGTGTAATTAATAACTGTTCCAATTCTTCTAGATTGTTCAACTTTTATAACTGGGATACGTTAAGCCACTTTCTGGACGTGAGCCGTTGTACAATTTCACATCAGAATGGGAACTACTGTGGAAAGGCCGAAGCTCACTGTTTTGTCACCATTTTGGCGTTAAGAGAGGCCGACAAATATTGCACATAATGACTGATCAACTAACTAACTCGAGCTTTCACGGCTGGGTTTGGATCCGCTCGGTTGTAACATCACTTTGAATACTACTACTCGTGAGTTGACTAACATCTTCATCGAATAGGGTCATTGATCGTTATATTTATAATGGATAAATAATACACGTTACGTAAGATCTGTATCGAATGAGATATCTTCGGATCACGCGTAGATAGGAGTTTCAAACCTGGCCATCAATAAGATAGTTGGAACAATTTGCAAATCCTAGCCCAGAATTACAAAGGAATACAACAGCACAGTCTAACATGATATAATTATATAGCCGGGAAAATGTCACCGTGAAACATCTCCTGTCAGACTGCTGCCGATGTCAGCAAAATGCCGAATTCTGGTGAAAGTTGAGTCGGCTGCAATTTGACCACATCATCCTGTTCTACTTCGTCATAAAGAAGTCGAGTGAAGTTCTTAAATATACTGGACCTCCTCCTCACAAAAACACGACATTCTCATTGTGCTGAAACTCACAAACTGTCCGAAACACCTCAGCGGTGGATTAGCTTCAGGTCCATGTCATTACTAAAACGTAATAACCTCTACAAACGCCTGATATTGACGTTTTAAAAAGATTATGTTTGTCAGCTCGTCATTTATATAAATATATGAAGATTTCGTATCATAATGAATAACTAGGAAACATCCACTATGAGTTTGTTAGTGGGGTTCATGCGAAGACAACGGTAGACGGAACAGAACGATTGTGTAAATATGTGTAGTTTATGATATGTAGTCAATGATAGTTTTGTCTAAAAGTAACACGAAATTTATCGTCTATAAAATAATAATAATGTGAATGAAACCAACATGATAAACGAATGGAAAAGGGATAAGGTGAGTACAAGCAATATAGTGTAATGAGGAGGAGCGATCCTGCCATAATACTCACACCACTGCTATCCAGTAATGGGCGGCACAGCATAGATCTTGACATTGAAGTAGCCGCATGGAAAATACAAGAAGAAACATCGAAGTGCAGCGTCGCATGAAATGGTTCTTGTTGCGTAAGGGAGTTGAGCATTGACGTCTGTGGAAACCGTGACCGTCTGGGCTCATTACCGTACATAGATGTGTTTTTGTTTGTTGTCATGCTGAGACGCATACCCCACCTGTTGCTTTCATGAATAAATAACCCTTCTGCAATCCGCGTTCTTGGCTCACAACAATAATACACTTTGTCTAGCTAAGAAACACAGTTCGGCTCCAGGGACGTGTGTGACATGACTGAGTATTTGAATATTTTCTCCTGTCAATGTCGAATTTTCGCAGTTTCTATAACGCTGCCACCGTGTTCATGTTGCACTTGCCACTAGTTCGCTCGCACGAGTTCAGAATGAACTGACAAACTGCATTCTGTCCACTTCACCCATTAGTGGATGTATGACATTACCTACTCATTTCCCTATTACGAGTCTGCACCAAACCACGCCATGTCATTGCCTATCTAGTTAAAACAGTCCGGTAGGAAGAGAATTCAAAGTATTCAGGCATGTCACACATCACCTGAGAACCAAGCTATAATTGCTAGTTGGACAAACCAGTATTTTGTCTACATGCGCCCATTCCTTCATTCATTCGGTTACTATCTCGTGCAGCTGACTGACGGGAACAAACTTACTGTTGCTGAACTATACGTGTTACATAACAATTTTGGCCATATTCAAATTCACACTGACAACTGATTACATATATACTAACTTATTAAAACTTCTTGTAACATCCGAAAAACAGCATATATTTTAAGTATATGAAGGGAATATATGAAAAATTGGTTTAATTGCCAGTGGATAGTCACAGAATGTAAGAAGACCAGTGAAATACTAATTTGGTTCCACGTAAACCCACGCAGTCAATCAATTGGTAGGGCGATTGGGGCGGTTGAACAAACCTTTTGTACATTCAAATGATGAGATTAAGTTATCGGGTTACACTAATCTGAGCACTATCACGCGTTACTTGATGATCAACCCTCAGTCGTTTAGGCGATATTCTACTGGAACCATTAAAAGATGGATATGCGTTGGTCTGAAGTTTACTGTCAGCCTGACGACCCAGAATTACGCCAGTGATGTTCAATCTCTCCCACATCTCGTCAAGGCTGAATGATGCTTTTTGACTTGTTTATACAAACGGCGAATCGTACGACCCACTTGTTCTTAATTAAGTAAGTCAGTCAGTCGATGAACAACGCAATTTCGACACATCAAAGGATGAATGTTCAACGTTTTAATGTGCAATTGAAATCGGATGTGCAAACAATCACGTACAGGTTGCGGATTATTACTTTTTCCTTCGAAAACAGATTGTTGAACGAACTATAGGTGAGCGTATCACACTGTTTGGACAGATGAGACGATGCGTTAGCAACCCAACTAATGTGATTCTTGCAAATGATAACCTCGTGTAATTGATCTGTTTCATTAAATTATGAAACTTTTTGTCGGGATTGAGCAGGTTACACCTGGCTGACAACACAAGATACCTGCAGAGTTATCAGAATACCCCATTGTTGGTATGGTGCACTATGGCTACCATCTTTTAATTTTGACATTTTTAGTGAACGAGGGTAAGTGTAGGAATGGTTTTTTCCTGAATTAAAAAAACCCGGGTGTTTGTACATAATGGAGGCACGATGTGGATCGATAAAAGTTTCCAGTGTCACTTATTTGACCCCTCGATACCATAGTGACTGGCGTAAGTCATCTCTCATGGCCTGTACACTTAACCCTAGTGAATACAATTGGACCACTATGATTCATCATTTTAAAAGACAAAAAATGATGGAAAAGTGCACATTACGCCTTTTCAGACGTTCACTCTCAGCTGTCGGTACAGATCAGGTACTAGCTTGGGAGACCCCGGAACGTGAGACCTAATCTGGGAACAGGCATATGCCATTATAAAAACAAGTCAATTAGTACATGACAAATTATTTGGTTCTCATCGCACATTAATAGTACAGTGGTAGATATATCTTCGCTCTGTCGTCAACTTCATAGGGAATGATTAAATCGAAATAACCCATAACGAAAGTCAGTTTAAAGTTTCCTGCTTATTGTATCCATCAAAATTGTTTCATCCAGTCTACTCGATGCTGTCAACGAAACCGCCATTTAGTTATGCCTGCTCGCATCTCGATAAAGCGAACGAACTGCTACACCGAGGTATTGTATGGAATGTATGAGAGATGACACATTGTTCATGGCTGGTATGACTGTTCACACAAATGACGATCAAATTAAGGAAGCTGTCGTCATGTCCAGTCCGGATTTCATGTTATCGGTCTCTTGGAGAAATTACTCAGCTGAATTAACTTGACAATTACAAACACTTTTCCATAATTCTTCAACAAAGACTTGTCTAAAAAAGGTAAGGAAAGAATTTGTACTCTCCCTGCATTGAAAGGTGGATGAAGAAGTGACCCAGAAAGCCTTACCTTCACTAATCTCCAAGGTGTATAAGGACTCCATGAATGAATCACTACCACCAAAACTGTCTGAGCTGAAGCACTTTGCTGAAGCACAGCATTTGGTTTCATGATGGACGGTCATGTAACACTAATTTACTAAGTGGTCACGACTTCTGGACCAACGACTACTCTTTGCTTCAGTCTGATTAGATTTACCTCAAGCTTTCGGCAATGTTAAACACTTTACCTTGTAACGAATGATCGGCACTTACGGCCTTACAGGTCAATAACTTCTGTGGTTACTTTACCCGGTCAATTACCATAGCATAGCGTCACCCAACATTGGGCCATTCTGAATCCTCTGCTGATAGCAATATTTGTCCGAGCATTGTCAAGTCACTACTGTTGTTTCACGTTAATTATATAAGTGTCTGGTGGGTTATATGTGGTTCGCATAGTACGCATGCACTTTATAGCAAACTCCCTTTGTTTACTCGGCGGTTCACCTATTGTGGTTCAACACCACTAAATACAGGCGCATACACACATGCCACCAAAGCAGTATTGATTATTGGCTGAAACCATCCGAATGTGGGAGAGACCTAGGACCAATCACAGTGAACGACTTAGATCTGCATATTAACTGTACGGCCACGACAAAGTAAAAAATGATGCAGACTGTGTTAGAAAGAATTTATGGATAATTTCGTCACAAAGTATGCACCACTATGTACACCTACATCGTACGTCCTCATTCGCAGCCATACACATGTTAGTCACCCGTACTCACAGAGGATTTGGTTCTCACTTACTACTGTTGTCATCCAAGAACGCGGACGGCAGAAGGGTTATTTATTCATGAAAGCAACAGGTGGGGTATGCGTCTCAGCATGACAACAAAGAAAAACACATCTATGTACGGTAATGAGCCCAGACGGTCACGGTTGCCACAGACGCCAATGGTCAATTCCTTTACGTGTCAAGAACCATTTCATGCGATGCTGCACTCCGATGTTTCTTCTTGTATTTTCCATGCTGCTACTTCAATGTCAATATCTATGTTCTGGCCTCCACTGTTGAGTAGCAGTGATGTGGTTAGTATCGTACGATCGCTCCTCCTCACTACAATACTAGAAACAAGTTATTACGAGAGACATAGGATTCCGGATTTACTTTTACCCACTGAGGTTGACAAAATTAGGTCAATTCTCAGTTAAATGCAGGCGTCTTATTGGATATATAAACTTAAGACAAAAAATTATTCACACACCTGCTCATCCACAAACAGACTCCCTTTCATCAACCAGGAACAAACGACTCAAATCGAGTCGCGTATACTCGTGTCTCAATTGGTCACACTAATGTGTGGGCAGAATTTATTCTCAATTAGGGTGTGCCCAGTCTGGAACATATCGCCTAAAATCTTGATTACTGTCTGTTCCATTAATATGTCAAAAATTCTGTTTAAATAATGTAGATGTGACGAATTTCCAGGGTTTGTTTTCCCTTGATCGCCTTACTAACAAACTCACACGGGTCACCGGCTGTGTCCGTCTGTGTTCAGTTGCTTCCGTTGGTGTCTGATCTCAAGCTCGTCGGTTGCATCGATGTGCTATCTTAGCTTATCTTTACGCTGTGTACCAGAGTTTTGTTTTTCATCAAATTATTCTTTCTTATATTTGCCTTCCCCCACATCTTTCAGAAACACAAACTGTTAAACTGTTTCACCGCGGACGAATGAGTGATCGAATTCTACATGTAACTACTCCGCATTAAAAGACATCAGATTGGCATCCGTTTTTTTCGTCACTCTCACCATCGTTATAACGACTGTATTATTTAAGTGACCAAGTTAATATGACAGTGGTATTTTTCATCCCTGATTCGGTAGAAAGAGAAAACGAGATTCACGGTCATATGTTTATCAAACGAGCAATCTATACAAACAATCCGCATTACATCTGATAGCCACTTCAGGTCGAGTTACCAGGACTAACACTGATTCATCTTGACTGGGGTTCACTTGATAGCTGGCTTCCAGTATGCCAATGAAACAGTGGCCCCCTGGCATACTCCGAACTGAATGTTCAGGTTTGACTGCTTGGTATTTGTATCTTGGGTCCTCTTTAAGACTATCGTTCTGGAATAAAGGATGATTTCACCAGCATCAACTGAAAAGGAAAAACCGTAAGGCTCTCTGCCAGTCGCCTGCGTTTAACAGGAAGACATCGATTCTCGAGGCGATCGACAGATGAACAGCAGTATAAAGAAGCGCTGGTTGAAATCGCCCGGAACCCAGGTGTTGTGTGACAACCGTACATGTCTAGGATGTGCGAAAGTCTGTTCGTGTAATGTTCGTAGTCAAAATTCAAACACTTCATTCTGAGGCAATGCTTTTCTTGTTTTCAAGTCGCCAGCAACCATTTATAAAAACATCTAACTATTATTAAAAAGCAAAGAAGTGAATTTTCTTTTAGTGCCCTCAATAGAAAACGAATGATATGAAAAACTATAGAAGGTGGCTGCGAAAAAATTATGCGATCTTCCCAAGTTGTTGTGGCGCCCTAAGACTGAAACTCTGGCGCAACGCCAGCTGGTCATATGGAAGTCGGATGCGTTGTGAACCAGATATGTGTCCATTGTCAAACAACATTTCGGTTACCGGTTACCGATCTTTTGTCCAAGACTTAAGGGGCTGGTTTCCTATATAGCGTTTGCTTCATTCATGTTACGCTAGGAGAACTCAGTTGAGCACAGTGGTTTGGAAAACGAGCATACCTTTCCGGAAGTACAATCATGTGTTGTTTGATAAGATTAAAGTAAGCTATACAAGCAAGGCAAAGTGGGACGTTCAAATGTTTCACTGAAACGATTCGGATAACGAAGAGCACAGTCGACTTTCAGTGCACCGAGAATCACTTAGGAGCTCAACTACACAAGAGAAACCACTCAAAGAGCAGCTTAACACCGGAGTAGGAGAAAATAACAACCCACTTAAATGAACCGTCAGCAGACAGAACATCGCTCACTGAGAGCTCAAGCTCGGGCTTGTCGGACTAGTCAGTGAGATTTCGTTCGCCTCAGTAATGCAAAAAATTCTTGCTAGACCTCATGGTTGGAGAGTGATCCTATTGACACTGCAGAAAAAGAAATATGTTTCAGCTGACGTACCAGTGAAACATGTCCCCTGACGATAGAAGTGACATTTTAGCATTTAGTCTGATTGAATACCAATGATTATGCTCAAAATCGGGAACCGGTTCTGTCGTCCTTCACCTGTTTAAGTTAACGGAACAGTTTTTGAAAAAGCAGTCTCAATTCACATATCATCTATTAAGAGAGCATAATTGCTTATTCGAGGTATTAGGGATTCTAGCCGGCAAACCTGGATGTCTGTGTACAACTTCGATTGCTGCTTTGAGGAGTATGAGTTCCAGATAATTAGACTTCTGTTACAAATAAGACTAAATGATAAGGTGAAACACTGGAAAGAGGTGACAGATGCATACCGCATTATTCCCTAGCGGAATTACTTTGTACAGAGAAGTTCCATACTTTTATCGCGATCAGTTTTCATATCACTACATCACTTACATTCCTTCCGGTACTCCATAACAAAGTTTGCTTGTGTGTTGTGAAAACTGATTACCCTTGACCTGCCAGTATGAAGAACTCTTTTGAATGATTCGATGGTCGTAGAATGTTTTCCCCATGTGTAGGAATGTTACACAGAGTTCACTCATCCATTTGACTGGGAGACATTTTCATTTGGTCTGTGTGATCACTCCGTCTATGCAGATACCTAAAATTAAATATGATTCACACACAACTTGACAAGTCTCATAAAAGCCATTTATGAATCTGAGTGCACCAACACAAATAATTGCTTTGGAGTCTTTTTCCGACACAAAATATTTCACAGTTCACTTCAACTTTAAAGAACATCACCACTCATGGATTACATCCATCGGAAATCAGTCGAGTGTCTTCTGGTTTACAGACCACTACTGCACAACAAACCAGCTAACCTATTTCATATACCGACAAATAGTTCCATAACTAAATTCACACCAGTAATTATCCAGTAATTCCTGGTTACTGGTGTTATATTCTTGTTTTTGCTCAACGTTCGGTCGGACGTTCAAACGTTGATTTATCGTTCCAGTCAAGAGTTAACCAGGACACAGGTAAAGCAATATGGATGAACATTAACGTATTATAGTCAAATAAACTAATCCTTTTTGGAAATGCTTTTTAGCAAGGAACAACAGTGACAGTTTGTAATGATGTGAGCCTCTAGTTTGTAAACATATCTGCACTTCTTGTGATGAGTGCGTCTTTGATTTTTGAGATAGGTAATCCTCGCATCTTAAGCCGTAGTCTAAACTTATGTTACGAAGGCTCCGAAGTTGAACAAGATATAAAACAAACGTTAAATTACATAGGAAGCCTCTTCTTCAATAAGTCTGACAATTAAGGACGGCAGATGTTTGATTATCTCGTAAGGTATAGCTTCCATTGTGCTCGTTTCCAAGCCCTCTCTTTTGTATTTACTTTGGTCCTGTACACGGTGATAGTTTATACGGGAATATCAGGTATGTTGTAGAATGTTACCAGCAGCAAGCGAACTGTCTTTCATTTCCAACTGCGATGACCTTATCTAACTTTTCAATGTCCCCCCGTCCTTGACCTGGTTTACAGTAGTGTTTGTCCTCTCTACCTGCTTGCTATTTCGGACAGTCAGACCTAAGTGTCCAGATGACAGAATTCCTCTCTTCTCTGTTTTCAATTACATGTATGTATGCTACGGTTTGTCTCGCCTTACCATAAATGCCATTATCACCAGTTGTTTAAATAGCTCCTGAAAGAATTGACTCAATGTAAAAGTCATTGTGCATTACATTGTGTTCTCTGAGACTTTCTGTCAAGGTCAACACCATTCGTATGCATTGGCTT